>JAQGBD010000874.1:0-21919 GCA_034698165.1 Punctoribates punctum | reverse complement strand
ATTGCCTTAAGTGTCAACTTATTTATAGGAGAATTGACCATGCACCTCCATCATGCATATTCCAACTATTCGATTGTCCATTAGGTTTAAAAATAGAGTTATTGAGAGTAAAAAAGTGATTATATATTCAAACAACGAATGAATAAATAGATTAATGTTTTTATACGAAAAGCAATTTATTTGATTTGATATTTATTTTGTAAAATAATTCACTATTTATTCAAATGACTCCATATTTGTCTATTGAATAATATTTGTGGTAATGTTTGTGGTCTCCTCGAAAAAGTGGATCAGTTTGGCGGCGAATGGCTTTAGATCTAAAAAGAATTTGCATTTTGTTTTGCAATCTCTGAAATTCTTGAGGACCGACACAATTCTGTGTCTGTCCTCCTGTTGGATGAGAAACTGCATGATTGCCATCGAGTGGTCGCTTTCTTTCTCACTACTGATAAGAACATTGAATATATTCAATGCCCGGAATCTGATATGTCTGTAGTGATGCCAAAACAGTTCCAATATTAGAGACAATCTTCGGCTTTGTCTGCAGAATAGCTGACGAATGGTTGAGCTGTCGCTCATAATGAGGGCCAAGATTTCCAGAGATTGTCGTTTAGTGACATAATTATCCGAATTAATTAAATCGATATAATTGTCAAAAAACAGATCACAGTTTTGTGTCAAATATTCTTCGCTCAACTCTTTATGAGTGGTCAGTAATGTCCGGAATGTGATGAAGGCATCCATCGCCACATCAAATGTCTGTTGGTTTACATAAGAGAAGAATTCGGTAAACTTCTGAGAATTGATTGCAATTCGGGCCAAACTCTGGTGTTTCACACATTGTCTGAGAATTCGTCCGCAATTGAAAGTCAAATCACTTCTTCCATACTTATAGGTGTCTATCAGTGAGAACAGTATTTCTGGTTCTTTGCAAATGTACTCAACTGTTACCAGTCTGTCCTCTATTTTGAGAAGGAGTGCATTGCATACAATGGTTTGGACCAGTTTTTTGTTCTCGAAGCCAATTAGGGGTAACTTTAGTATTAGTTCCAGTATTATGTCTGAAGCGAACAACTCCTCAGTGAAGGAGGAAAACAATTTCTGATTATTGTTGTTGTTTTGGTTTTCATTAGTTGACTGTTCGCTAACTTCTGTCAAACAGTTGTCTGAATAGAGTTTATTCAAAATAATATTTTGCCTCAAGTTTTCTAAATATTGTTTTATATGACTTTCGTTAAAAGTTTCAGCGTTAGAGCCGTTCGTATTCGAGGTATTGCTGATTGTGTTTACATTTTTATCGCTTTTATCGATACTTAACCTCTTGTTTCGGTGATTCGAGTCATCGATGGTATGGTAGGTGTCATTGGTTTGTGTTTTACTTAAGGCTTGTCTCAGTTTTTTGACGACTTCTTCGACTGAGTCAACAGTTTTAGTGCTGAAGCCATAGACAGTAAGACTTAGCCTTCTTTGCTCAGAGGATTTCTGCCTGAAAAATTTCATCTAACTCAATTTATTGGACAACAAGCTGTCAAAAAGTGATTATCAATTGTGTGACGAATCCGAGCCCAATCACAATCACCGGATCAGAACAGATAACGACTTTTTCCGACGCACTGAACACTACAACAAAAATAATTTGGTTTTACGTAACACTAAATTATAGCTCAGTTTGGATGCATTTTCACTATCTTTTAGTCTATTGTTGTTTGAAATAAATGTTTTATTTATCACAGAATTACATCGAAATCAAAATTCAATCAAAATTTATAACTTATATTAACCTCATTTAACACGAATAAAAGTCACAATTCATTCATAGCTTTCAATTGATTCCTGTCCACAGTTGAGGGAAAGTGGAGTGAATATAAAGAGTTGTTTTTTGATGATTTCATCTGAATGTTAGACTTATATCAGTTCGTAAAACAATTCATTGTTTTTTCAATTGAAAAACTGGTAATTCAGGTGATTATTAAGGGAATGGAATTTAAAAATATATTTCTTTTCAAAATCTAACAGTAGTTTTTCAGGTATTGTACAGTAGTTTGAGCACAACCTTCAACTTAAACCGAACCAACACAACAACTTTTGTTTCGCTTCTTCATTGGACAGCCATTGAGTGCTAGTTTTTCGTAAAATAGTAGGTTTTTCGGTTGACACTCACTATATCTCTGTTTCCCTCTCAGGAGTAGTATTTTATTTCCCGCTATTCACTAATAAAAGCACTGATTTATTAAACACCAAGACTTGAACGACGAGTTTGTGAGGAAAATCTCAAATATTATATGCATTTCAATGGGAACTCATTTTTGATGTGAATTCAGTCAATAAAAGCAGAGAATTGCAAACATTAAGAGGAATACAATTTTTAAAATTTCAGACACGATTTGTTTGCAGAGACTTTAGTGGTGAGCACCGGTTGTTTGCTTTGGACACAGAATATAAATACACAATAATAGTGAAATTGTCGAGAAAAACAACAAAACTGACTTCAAATTCGTTTATTTTATTAGATATGAGAATCAAAAGACATTTATATGTATTTATATGGAAGAAGAGGAGAGACGTATCATATCTTTTTGCACAACACTTTGCACTCAATTAAATGCGTTCTTCGAATCGTTTGAATGATAAGAGTATTTATCTTCTCTTTGATGATATTTCAGTGACTCTCCCAGTGCTCAATAAATTGATAGATAGCTGGCGGAGAAAATGGGACTACAGTTGCACCAAAAGTTATCATAAAATTAATTTCGTTTATCATTTAATTTATTGTCAATTTGTTTGATTTATATAACAACTAATTGACTTCAATCAAGTCCTGGATATTCATGTGACAAATGCTTCAAACTTTTGCTCAAATGTCACCCGATTTGCAATTTATTTATAGAAATCGTTTGTTGGCTAATATTTTATATACTTTTATAAATGACTTAACAGATAAGACAAAGAGACGGGTAAACCACCGAATGACAGAACAGAATTCAATTGTTTAGGACTCGAGTTATAAAAATAGAGTTCATTCGTGTTTATGAATACTTGGATTTCTGTTGGAAACCAATTCTGTGCAGAAATTCAATTAATATGTTGTGAACACAATTGAGTAAAGAAATGCATTTCTCAGACCAGAGAAGAGAAAATTAAACTCAATCTGAAGTAAATAAAACAGAACTGAATCTGAGCTGAAGTCGAGCACTGATCAGAGAAGGGATTTAATTTTGGTCCTCCTCTTGAGTGAGCGCTCAGAATATCACTCTTCAGTCACTCATTCAGAGTCCTTACAACGCATTCGTCTATTTTTTTGCTTAAATGGAAATCGATGTCTAAAAATCTCTTCAGTTTGGTTAAGACTTTAGGGGTAGGACTCAGTTATTCTGAAGTCATCCGTCAGTTTCCCAGAACTCTATTCATGTGTTTGAATAAATTGCTGGCATTTTATTGATTAAAACACTAATATATCAATAGTTGAATAATGAATACCTTTTTGAATAACTTTCGGATTAGATTTCGTTATCAATGAGTCAGTGATTAGTTATTTAATGGTTTTTCATTTATATTAACTGAAAATTATATAATAAATATATTTTTTTCATAGAAATAACCTTCGATTTCATATATATTTTTGAAAATAATATAAAGTTTTTGGATTTGAAACTTTCATTTATTTTCAATTTCATTGGTTTCGTATTTTAATTAAATAATTTGATTCAATGAGAATATGATTTCGTTATTCAATTCAATGTTATATAAACTGGTTTTCAGTATCAATAAAATCAATTTAAGACTTTATTGAACTCAATTTAATCTTATTTTCCCTTATTTTGGCTGAAAAGTGAAAGACTTGACGTCTCGTTAACTCAAATATTATCGACTGACAGAACATCAAAACTTTTTTTTCATTTTGAAAACTTTAACAACAATTTTATTTCCAATTTCGCTCAAATCGAATAAATGAAACTTCAATTAGATCGGAGATTAGCAAGATCCTTCTTGACGTGTTAGCGAAACTTGTTTTTTTCTAAAAATTTTAGCTCGTTAAATATTCAATACGCTTCCTTTACATTTATATAAAGGCATGGTCAATGGGGTAAGCTCAGGAGTTGCTAGATTATAAAAATAGACAAAATCTCATGAGCTTGGTCATGCCTGGTTTAAACACTGAATAAAAAGCCTTACTGTGATTCTGCATATTTTTATAGAGACTCTAAGCTCATTCCTCACACCATGATAAGTCTAAATTGAAAAAATTTCCAAGTCAGTCTAACTTGATCAAATATTTGAATGACATTCAAATGAAATCACAGAGAAAATTAAAAGCTCTTGGCATTTTCTTAAGGGAATTCATAGCGTTTGTTACGATATTATATCCATAATGGAAATAATGTTTGGAATTCTTGAAATAATTACAAGAAATACAAAAAACAATGACTCGAATAGTTGTTAACACATTTCAAGTCAGAAGGAATTTCCAGTCTTTCTAATAATCCTTTTTAAAAGTCTTTCAACAAATCGAATCAGTTTTAAGATTTCTTCGCTTTAATTAGATTTTCTGTTCTTTATTCTGTCCCTAAGATTGTAAGATATTTGGAAAGAGGGAATTACTTTCTATAATTCAATTATTGAGTGATCTTTGAATAATCGATTCTTTTTATTTAGAAATGGATTAAAATGAAAGTTATTAACCCAATAATCAATAGAAGTATTTAAATGTGTTTATAATTATAATTAATTAACAAAATCTTTTTTATTGGAGAAAATGTGCGAAAGAGATAAACAGAATATAAAAAGAGTTTGATTATGGGTTATCACTCGGTATTCCAAAAGCTCCTTACTCTTTGGGTGACTAGATAATTCATAGAGATATTTATACAAGGTTGGCATAAAACACTTCTCTTCTTAAAGGGCATCAGATTGTGAGCTCATACATAGGCGGTGCTAAAGAGTGTGTACACCACTGATGATAGAAATCATAAGAAATGCAAAAAATTGTTATGAAAATCAAGAATTAAGTACAACATAAGTCACAACTGGACTCTTATTATGGGTTTCATTGAATTAAACTTTGCTCTTGTTCATATTCATGTCCTTTAACTGGACTAATATGAAGTGTAATGCGAGCACAGACTTTGTCCTTCTGAATAGTAGTGCGAAAGTTGGTCTTAAAGAATAAATTATTCCTCGAAATCGATTGCATTCATTCTATGAGTCGATTATTTTCATTCATATTAATGGGCTTTTCGTCAAATCGAGCGTTTGATATAAACAGTTGTTTTCTTCCATAGATTTAAGTATTTTCAGTCAATAAACTTAATGAATATTGTTTTGTATGGGATTTCCGGAATATATACATAAATGTTATGCTTTTCATTCTGTTCGTCAAACTTGGGTTAGATATTCGTTGATATTACAAACCCAGTCATAAATACTATGGGATTCGTATTGACTGACATAACATATCATTAATGGCCTAAAAAATATAATATATATGAATCAGTTTAACTTTTTTCATGTAGTTTTCGTTTCCATTATTGATTTTATTTTCAGTTTTGTCATTCATTTATATTTTCCGACCATTTATTCTGTAATAATAAAAACTCCACAAAGAGAGAGAGAGAGAGAGAGAGAGAGAGAGAGAGAGAGAGAGAGAGAGAGAGAGAGAGAGCTATTTATTGATTGAGGAAATAGTAAACAAATATTCAATTTAATAGTTTCAAAGTTCAATTCAAAAAATTCCTGTTATTTAATGAGAAATAAAAATATTCTGTTTCAGTTGTTTTACATAAGGTTTGCACAGAATTCCCATTTTATGAAAAACTTTGGAATTTGTTATTAAACTGAATAAAACTGTTTTCCAAAAAGACTTTGTTCTCAAACCTTTTTCTTCGTGTTTAACTTCAATAGGCTTTTGTCATAATTAGCGAAACATTCGTGTCTTAAATCATTAAATAAAAGTTTAGAAATTCAATGCTTTGCTTTCAATTTGATTAGAATTTTATATTAAATTATTTACAATCAAAGCACTTATTAATTATTAATTATTTTTTCATTAGTTTTGATGATTTTTTCACTTTCAATGACAACAAACTCATAATAGAAATAAAATAAGAATACATTTTAATCACTAAATTATCGATAATTTCAATAATCAAAGGATTTTAATTGATCAAGGCCAACAACATCTTGGCAAACCCTAGAAAAGGAAAGTATTTTGTATCCGAATTTATGTTGCAAGTACCTTTTATGATACTCCACTAAAATTAATTACTCTGTCCAATAAAGTTAATCAAATAATAAAGTGTTTCGGGTTTTACTCATCCATTGATTATTTTTAGGATAGAAGGACCTATCTAATTTTCTAAGTAGACTAATCTCATGACTGATTTAATGATAGTTTGAGACAAAATTTAAATTTAGATTTGATTCTGATTTTAAAGACTCGATTCAATTGAATAAACTAATGATGTAATGAAAGTAGAGTTCAATTAGTATAGCATTTCATTTAGTGAACGACTTATTACGCATAAGAAGTACTTTAATTAGAAGTCGTATCAGACGTTCAAATGACACGAAATTACTTTCACTGTCTCTAAGTCTTCAGTTTCGATGAATTTTGTTTCTAATGACTGCGACTCCACTCCTATTCCAGTGGTTTCCATCCAATCCTTCACTAATTCAATGAGACTTCATATGCAATGCTAACTATTGCTGTTAAAAAACAAGTTCCAACCCATACCTCAATAGCAATGAAATGCACTTTTCGTAGCACAACATATAATAGATTTTGTTGTTTTATAACTTGGAATACCATTTGATAGTTTTCATACCTGATGTCTGTTTACTAACTTTCGCTCAACATTTGTGGTGTGTTTTTGAGTCAACTCTCAGTTTGTGTGCGATAAATGACTTTCCGTAGAGAAGAGCCAAAGAACACAATAAAGCAGTGAATTGTGTTTTCATTTAAATTATACTCCTTTTTGAATAATAATTGTTTGGAGGACTAGTTTTGCCTTATTTTCCAATTCATTCAATATTATGTCCATTTGTTTGAATTAACGCAATATTTGAAATGTTTAAAAATTGTTTTTTCCTCTTTTGGTTCATATTCTTGATTTTCGGTGAGTTTTCTTCAATTACTTAATAATTTTACTTTTACTCAACGCTTGTAATAAAATGTGTTTTATTTGACATTTAATTACACATTCAGTCAATTGTAGACATAATTTAATGCTTAAACTCAAAGCTGTGATACTCCAAGTGATGTCTAAAATGGGTGTAACCTTTCCAATGCAATATTCGATTGTACAAGATGATATTTTTATTAAATGATCGAGTGTAATTGTTTTTTGAAACTTTAAAAACAATTTTTTTTTGTCAAATAATTTGCGGAAATGGTATAAAAAATTGAGAACTTTCCTGGTTTTTCATATATTCAAAAGCTATCCTTGGCTATCCTCTAACATGTCTTTCCTTCATTGAGCTAAAGCCAGACTTTCCTCAATTTAATTAAAGACGACTTCTTCTCTCTTTTGCTTATATCGTGTTAAATAAATTTTAAAATTCTTCTCATCTTTTCAATTGTGATAAAAACTGAGGGAAAGACATTGAATCCCTTCAGATTTGCTTGTTCACTATCGTTGATCTTTCAGCGATTAAAACGCTTTGTATAAGTGGTTAGTCTTTAAAATTCTTTACTCTTTAGAAGGTTTTAGGTTTCGTGTGAAGACATTAAATGCTTTTTCACTTTTACAGAATTTTTCACTCAATCGCTATTTTTGATGAATTTCTAATTTATATTATAATTAGGTTTTAATAATTTATTGGCCAAAAAAGTTGTTTACTGTTAAGTGGATTACTTAATAGGAATTTTACCATAAAATGAATGCAATTATTTCATAGAGTCATTCAATTATTCAAAACAATTATAAATATTGAGATTTACACCGATTTCTGTCAAACAATTCAATAATTTATGTTATTTTGAATTACAGAATAAAAACCAAAACAAATCTATTTAATAGGAATTTGAAAATTCGTTGAACATTGTTCTCATTTATTTATAAACTTTACCAGGGTAAAGTTTTTTTAGTAATTATATAATTATTTGATTGAAATGATTCAAAACAAGAGATTCAATAGAGATATGAAAAGTACTCCCAAACGGTTTTGAAAAAAATTAAACATTAAAACTGATAATAAATTATTATTCGCTGTTTATTCAGATTTTCAAGGTGAACTTTGTCAAACGAAACCGAATGCAAATACTTTCCAGTTTTCAATCATTATTGCCTTGAAAACAACAAATCCTTTTTAATACACAATTATTATAAAGGAATTCATTTATAAAGGAGTCGTTCATCGCTTTAGACTCAAAGCCTTTGAGGTTTTGAAGGTTCAGAAAATCTGGTTTTTGTTAAGAGAAGTATTTTTTTTCGATATCTTTCCAAACGACTTATGTCTTGAAAATATGGATCAATGTCTCCAACCGTTCAATGATTTGTTTGTAGGAATACTTCGCTTTTCATTTGGGTTTTAATGAAAACCTTTTTGTAAATAACTTCTGTTACGAAACTATAAATCTTTCAGAGAAATAGGTTTTCACTGAATTTAATAAATAGTTTATGAATCGAAAAATCATATTTTATTTCTATAGATATGGAAAATAAATAATAAAGTTATGAAAACCTTAGAGAAAGCCATAAATGAAAACCTAATCAATTCCGAGAGATTCACGAATTATGGGATTATTTGAATCAAATTATAGATTAAATTAAAATTAATTTTTTTGCATAAACTTTGGTTTAATTTATTCGAATCGAAATTTTATGTAATTCTTGTGAATTGATTTGAACTTTTGAAACGAAATTTTTTTGATTATCTAATTGTGTGTCAAATGATTTTCATTAAACTAATTATCAAAACAATTAGCAAATGACAAACCGATAGTTCAGATGAGTCACAAAAAATACTTTGTATTACTTTTTCGTATATAATATATATTATATATTCGTATTTCAATGAAATTTTAGTTAATTAGAAGCCACTCCTTGAGAGCCGATTATGTCCTTAAGAAAAGACTAGAGTTTTAAGTGAATGTAATTATTCTATAATTTAAATGATTTTCGTTTGAAAGTCATCTGTAATTGCAATCAAATCCTCTGTAAAATCGTGTATTTAGTTATGAAAATAATTATCTCATTAATCACTTTATGTTTTTCTATGTGTGAGGACAGCCTTGACTCTAATCGAGGGACAGTACTCGAGTGGACTGAATCAATGCGATCACAACCGATTACAGCGCTGTCAACAGGACATTACCACAAATATTCAAGAATTGAGTAATACCCAGAGCACCGGTTACTCTGGAGACTCGAGAGGATACCAGAGCTCTCACAGTGACACACATACCCGATGCAGGTGATTATGTCAACAAACCTGTGCCTTCTCTCTCTCTCCCATTTGTATTCTGTGCGACAAATAATGACTGTAATGCCGGCACTTCTTCCACATAATAGACTGCTTTCAATTCAATCATTACCTGAATATTACATTTGAATGAATGAAATATATTTGTATTTTATGTCATTTATGTCCGCATTTGTGACTTTCTCTCACTTTTCATGTATTTCACGAATCATTGTTAACGCGGAAGTGAACCACAGATCAGTCTATTGGCTATTCTCTCCCAAAACACACTTCTTTTGATTGTTTTGAATTCTACCACAAAATTGATTTCCTCTTTCAGTCAAAATACTCTTCATTTTTGTAAACGACTCACAAATATTTCGATTCACACCTTTTCGCCAAAATTTTTGCATTTCATTCTGAATAGAGCAAGTACAAATTGTTCAAAGTTCCCGATTCTCTAAGGCTTAGTGTCTATGCATTAGAAATTCAGATACTTTCGTTTAACAAGACTATTTAACTTGCTAATATTAGAATTACTTATTCCTTATCCAGAATAGAACAATAATTCTAAAATGTACTTGGTATATTTATATAATATTCAATTTATTTGCAGTGCCATTCGACAGAATTTGGACTGTCTGTTGATGCACACCCCTCCCTGTATAATGAACAGAACGTCTACATATGACGGCAGGACAGGGAGTGGGACATATGACACCACATACCGGAACAACCCTGGCGATTTCATTAGACGAGGAAAACAAACGATTGAAAGATTCTGCGAACAGGGAGGCTCAGGAGGATCCGGAACATCGGGAGGTATTATCAAAAGAGAAGATAATTTGTTTTCGTTATAAAACAAACGTTGATTTCTTATCTAATAGGGTGGAGGTCTGCCTCCTGTTATAGTCGACAGGATGTGCGCAACTGTGAGAGTCAATTCGGGTACAGTACTAACCCGCCGCCAATGTCATCGTCCGCGTGTCGTAATTATCAAGACTATCGGGATTGTGTCGTACGGATAGTCCGTCAGTCCTGTTATTCCCAAGACTTGCAACTTATGGCCACATATCTGATCGATAAGGCGGCAGACCTGAGCTGGTCCTGTCCCATTACAGATATTGGCGGGGGTTATAACCCATCCCGAAGTGACACCAATTACAACCCGAATGACCCGTATCGTCCCAGCAGTGGTTCAGGCAGTTATGGCAGTAATTATGACCCAAACAGATACGACCCGAACAGGAGTTATGATCCGAACAGACCCTATGACTCGAGTAGAGACAGAGATAGGGATAGAGATCGAGACCGTTACGGCAATTCATATGGCAGTCCCTCCTATGGCGGCTCCTCTTATGGCGGCTCCTCCACGTATGATAGAGACCGTGGTTACCAAGCTGGTTCTGTGCAATACCCGGGGGGATCAAACCAACCAATAGGTAAACTATTTATTAAATAGATTTCTATCAAAACTTTCATCGAAGACACATCTGTAGACCGATTTGGAGGAGGAGGGGGCGGATACTTCCCAACCACTGACTCATGTCTTGAAAGATCCGGATATTTCGTGAGGACCTGTGAGGACACTCTCGTCCAAAGACAAAGAGATGCCAGAGAGGGGCGCAGTAGTAATGATGTCCAGAGAAGAATCTGTTGGTAGGTTTCCTTTGATCCCAAAGTTTTGGAACAATTGATTGTAACTAAATGTGTCTCTGAATCAGTGCCCTCTTCTTCTATCGGGATTGCATCAGTCGAGTAGTGGTCGACCGATGTCGGGATCCCTCGCCAACAGTTGTCGACATTCTAATGGGTTCTCGAAAGCGAGATCTGACGGTCACCTGCAGGGAGTACTCGCGTGACCAGTGCTCGGCCTCATCGCTCATCAAATCTTCGTTCGCACTCTTTTCAAGTGTTTTGGTATTGATTTCGCTCTTGAGTTGGAAAACACTCTGATTTAGGTCTAAATTATTTATACTTTTGTCTAAAAATTTACTAATTTTTGTCAGCTATCCGTCCAATCAATTAACGAATTTTTAATAACTTTTTTCAATGTTTTAATTGAATTTTACACCAATTTTCTAACTAAAACTCTTTTGTGTCTTAAAATCACTCGAATCTCACTTTAGTTAAGTAGAAAATCAAAGAAATATTTATTTAACGTTTGTTTTGCACAAAAGGTTATCAATTGTTCTGTTATTCTGATGACAGTTATTATGTGTTTTGCATGAATTCAATGCAATCACTTTTATAAGAGTTAACTCGAATATATTCCCAGCGATGCCCAGGAGTTGATCATTGACTCGATTTATTGAACGTAAAGAATCCAATTTTTAATTTTGTTGAACAAATTTCATAGTTTATTGCGAAAGTAAACATGTTTTTGACTAAACCTTATGCAAAGAATGAGGTCATTGTAAAAATCACATTAAGTTTTTCACTACAATAAAGTTAAGTAACATTTGTTTGAATCCACTCTCCCTTCGACTTAACGTCGTTTTCCCTTCACTTGAACCCAAGGCCTGCAATCAATCTTTTATCTGATATCCTGAAGACAACTCAAAGTCTGATCCGTTTGGAGTTCTGTCAATAGAATTATATAATCGATTGTCTTCACAACTCTTTGACTACAAACAAATTTATCAAATATTTGAACAAAGTTTTAGTTTCCACTAAATATTTTTAGAAACAGATATTAAATGATAAGAATTCTTATATAAAATTCTGCAAAACTTCAGCGAAGGACAGATTAGTTCAACAAATACTGAACTTATAGTAAATCTCTTATTGAAGTCGTTATATTCAGACCGAAATGTTTAGGGTTATACTCATTTCTTTGACTGTTTTGGTCAGTCATTCCTATGGAAGACCAGTCAACTCGACTTCACTGTCGGTCGCGAATAATCGATTGGCACTCAATCTTCTGAATCACTTATCTGATGACACGAAGAATGTCTTCATCTCTCCCCTCAGTCTTTCAGCAGCCTTTGGAATGTTGTACTCCGCCAGCAAAGGAAAGACAGCAGAAGAAATGAAAGAAGTTCTTGGATACAACTTTGGACACCTTTCAGATCAACAAATCAAAGAGCAATTCAAGAATGTCTTCACTGATATCGAGAAAATTGACTCAAATTCATATGAATTGAGTGTCGCCAACAAAATAGCGCTTCAAAAAGATTTCAAAATTTTGGACACATTTAAGGATAACGTAAAAAATTATTACAATTCAGAGATAGAAGGACTCGATTTCGTGAATCAGCCCAAAGAGTCAATGAATTCAATCAACCAATGGGTCGATCGTCAGACTCACCATAAAATTAAAACTTTATTCGACAAACCATTGGATCCATTGACGCGTTTGGTTTTATTAAACGCGGTTTACTTCAAAGGCTTGTTTCAGACAAAGTTCCTGAAAAACGAGACCCAAAGAGAAGTCTTTTACAGCAGTGGTGACAAAGAGGTTGAGTCCTTAATGATGAGAAGAACTGGAAAATTCAATTTTACTGAAGTTCCAGAAATTGATAGCAAACTATTGAAAATCCCATATTCTGGGGATGATATCAGTCTATACATTGTTTTACCGAATCAAAGACAAGGACTCAAGAAATTCAAAACATTGGTCAATGACTTCTCGGTTATCGATAAAAGTATTAGTGGTCTCAGAGAACAAGAAGTTGTGGTAACGCTTCCAAAGTTCAAAATCGAAACTTCGTATTCATTGAAAGAGAAGTTTATGGAAATGGGAATGAAAACAGTGTTCACTAATGGCGCAGATTTGTCAGCAATTGATGGAAAGGCAGACTTGAAGGTAGACAGTGTCCAACACAAGGCTTATATTGAAGTTACCGAAGAGGGAACAGAGGCAGCAGCCGTTACCGGAATAGTGGTTGTGGTTAAGGCGATGCCTTCCAGAAAGACATTCAAAGCCGACCACCCGTTTATGTTCTTCATTAGAAACAATAGGAACGGAATGGTTTTGTTCAGCGGACACATCAATCAGTTATAAATTGATTATAAGTGAAGACAATTGAGTGGTTTATCAGAAAATTATAAACTATTTGTTAAATAAACAGAAATTGAAAATATATTTATAGAAATCAAATTTGAGGTTCGATTGAATCAATGCTTTCGAGAAATAGACTTTTCTGTGACGACGGCCCCCGTGTTTGAGTCAATTGTTTCGATGGACGAGACTCGGGTCGCCGTTTCGTTACTATCCTTATCCTTACTCTGAGGCTTTGACGGCTCTTTCAGGTCGTTTGTCACCGAACCCTCTGAATCAAAGTTTTCATCAAAACAATTAATAAGAATTATATGACAACTGAAGTCACTTACTTTTCACCTTAAAGAATATCAACACAGCGATGGAAATGGCCAGGATTGCAACTAGCACAATTATCACAATCACCAGTATAAGAGTGAGATCTGTGTCAGTGCTGGAAGGCTCGCCATTGCCCGACATCGCTGCTGATGGAGTCGTCCTATTCTTCCTTTGACTCGATCTTCTAGTGGTAGTCGTTTGTGGCTCAGGCTCTTCATTCAGAGTCGTTTCAAATAAGACCAGAATAACCATTAAAATAAAAATATTGCTTAAAATTTTACTCATTCTGTCAAACAGTTCAAGAAGTTTACTGAAAAGAGATCAACTTTTACCTTGATAACAATATTTATTTGAAATAAATTGAATTTCAATTGAATTTAAAGTCTCGTTCATTGAGATTACACTCAATTATAAGTTCATTAAATATTTCATTGAAAGTGATCCCAATTTTTGATTATTGGAAAGGGTTTATGTTTTGTTAAAATTGAGGAATTCGACAAAGAGTTGGGTCAATTTGAAAACTTTTAGATTCTCTAAAAAAAGAGACAATAATTATGATTATGTCGTTTGTGAAGAGCGTCACAAATGTGTGAAAACTTTTTGAATGAAAGCAAAACATAAACAGAAAACACATTTAAATGCCTTTCAATGGGTTTTTCAGAATTGTTTGCATCGCTTCAGACAAACCCGTATTTCGGCGCCGGTTTCGGTCTGGTCGGCGTCACCGCCGGCTTAGCCCTCCTTCGCAAGAGTATTATGCTATCGGCGCACGGCTTCCAGCGCTACGCTATGACCACATGTGAGGTGAACAGCAAAGACAAGAGCTTCCAATGGGTATTGGCCTGGATTTCGCGGAACTCCCGACATCACCAACACGTGGCCGTCAACACAAACTTCATTGAGGACGACGCCGGTCGCATCAGCTCCCGGTTCGGTTTCGTACCGGCGCCGGGAATTCATTTCTTTCGTTTCAATAACCGTATATTCAAATGCGAGCGCCGTCGCGAACAAATGGATGCGTTGGCCGGAGTTCCCTATGAATTGGTGACTCTGACCACTTTGGGAAGGGATAAGACTATATTCTACAATATTTTCGAAGAGGCAAAGGATGAGGCGCTTAAAGAAAGTGCTGATAAGACGGCCACTTATGTGGCTTACGGTCACGAATGGCGACCTTTTGGTCAGTCGCGGCCTAAAAGACCCGTAGAATCGGTTATATTAGACGATAATATCACTGAAATGGTTACCAATGACTTATATAACTTCATCACATCTGCCAAATGGTATCACGAAAGGGGTATTCCCTATAGAAGGGGTTATTTATTTTACGGACCGCCCGGAACCGGGAAGTCTTCGTTCATCTTCTCATTGGCCGGACTCTTGCATTACTCAATCTGTGTTCTGAATGTGGCCGACCTCTCCCTCACAGACGACAGACTGACTCAGTTATTAAATAACGCTCCAAAAGATGCCTTAATATTATTGGAAGACATCGACGCAGCGGTCGTTTCCCGAATACCGGACGCCTTAGAGGCCAAACGATATGAAGGCCTGAGTCGAGTCACATATTCTGGTCTTTTAAATGCTTTGGATGGAGTGGTCAGTAGTGATGCGCGTATTGTAATGATGACCACAAACCGTATCGAAGTGTTAGACAGTGCACTGACCCGTCCGGGAAGGGTTGACCTCAAAGTGCTTATCGACAACGCCAGTGATAATCAAATAAGACGTGCATTCAATAGGTTTTACCCCAAAGACAGTGAACTAACTGAAGAGTTTTTAGCACACGTTAGGTCTGACCCGAACCCGATATCAATGGCCAGAATTCAGGCCCACTTCTTGCTGTACAGAGACAACGCTTTGGAGACATTAAAACATCCCGTCTTATAGTCAATCGGCGGTCAATTGACAGCAATTCACTCAATATTTATACAAATCATGTCTTTTGTCGGAAATTGAAAACAAATATTTGTTTTGTTTTATAGTTTATTCAAAATTAAACGAAAAGATTGAATCGAAAACTCTTTATATTCTCGACGGGTATAGCATTACGCGGACTCTTCTTCCGATGGCAATCGCGGGCAGATTTTTGGAGAACTTTGCTCTGACGGCGCCGGAGTTGCCGTGTGCTCGGGTCACTTTCCCCCAAATCACTCGCAGTTTACTTGTCTTTCCCTCCCGTCGGGGAATACGGCTTTTGCTGTCGAATAAGAAAACATTAATCAGATTGAAAACGGAACCAATTGAGTGATAATCGAAACCTCTTTGCTTTGTAGACATAAGCGACTCGTTTTCCCAAATAAAAGTCGGTTTCCTTCCTATTGTTAACGCCTTCCAGACGAAGAAGTGAAGTGTTTTCGCGTTGGTTTCGAAGCGCGCGCTTATATCCCGTGAAAATGGCCTTCACGTAGAGTCTGAGACAAAACAATGTCTTCGTTAGAAAGTTATTCAAACAAAACAAACGGTAAGACAATTGGTTCATACCTTCCGGGGGTCGCGGTATTGAACTTTCCCCGTCTACTCGACTTCTTAACCTTTTTGACGGGTTCGGCGGCGGGTGGAGCAGCCGGGGCTGCCTTCGCGGTCTTCTTCTTCGGTGCGGTTTCAGACATCACTCGATTTGTGTGTATTTCGCGTGTCTTCAATAGTTTGAAAGGAAGAGGAAATCAATTGAAAACCACTTCAACTCATAAATAACGTTTGAGTTTACAGGAAAAGTAAGACTATTTGATTCGAAAAAACTACTGAATTGAACGTAAAATTATTGTGAAAAAGTGCCAAAAGTCTTGATTATTAGCTATTGTTTAACAAACGAGAGTTTGTGAGCCGACAACAGAAAAGTTTTTTGACAACATTTCCGAAGACATCAATAATGGAACAGTTGTTGACATCGAAGACATCACTCATCAAATCATTACTTCTAAAAGGATGGAGAGAGCGGTGGACCGAAGTCTTGTGGGGTATAAACATAAAGCGAGTCCTCCCGCGAGGAGTGTCGGGCGATGTCTACGATTTGGCCGATTGTATTCTGGAACAGGCGCTCATCGGTCCCACTCCTAACCATCTGTTTATGTCTTATCTGAATCATTGCATAAGTTGTCAGATAGTGTCGTACGGGTCTGTGTTGGCCTCAGTGGCCAAATACCAGGACTGGTCTAAACCGCAATGCATTCAGTTTTTACTCGAGTTTATCATCAAATATAAGGACCGAATCTCATGTCACGGCAATGAAGAGGAATGCATTGGTCTCTGCAAAGCGGTTATGTCTGTTGTCCTTTGGCTTCAGGTGGCGCTCAACCAATCGCTTACTAAACTCCAAGAATCAAAACTTCCCTCAAATTCTGGTCAAAACCAACAGAACTTCCAGTCTTTGCACACATCAGACGCCACTCTTTTCATATCAATAATTGAAAAATCGGCTGAATTTCTGTCATTCATCACTTCCTCCTCTTTCCTGAAAGCGCTTCTATATGTGGGAAAACTGGAAGACAATCAGACATTCACTCAATTCATTCAAATCCAAACCGAGAATGAGAGCAAACTGTCGATGGCTTACAATCTTCTTCCGAATCGAGAGGTATTCTTATCTCAAAATGTTTTCTGAGGTCTAATTCTTTGTCTCAATTATCAGCCAATTGATGCCATTTTGAGTTTCAAACAATGTGTGGAACGCCTTGAATGCAATTCTGCGGTAATTGCTTCCAAACAGTTAACCACTTCTTCGGATTACAAGTCATCGAAACCGACATCTTATGCCTCATTGAATACAATCATTGCATTCGATGCCGTTTTAAACCCGGCCTCTGATATCCAGGTCTGCGTCTCTCAGGTGCTAATGATTGCCAAATTCAATGACATTCCTCTGTCGGACCTCTACTGCGAGATAATCCGGTCCTGTTTGGTTGGTTTGGTCGACGCCAGCGGTTCCATCGAAGATCCCAAACATAACTCATACCTGAATTCATGGGCGGCTTTCCTTTTCCTGAAAGTCCCCCAATTGTTCGCAAAACTCAATTCAATTAATTCTCAAAAATCAAATTTCAAACCAACCAATGAGTGCTCGGAATTGGAGTCCGGTTTAGAAAAACTGTTGACTTATTCACCACTTCTTGACTTAACGGACAGCAAATCGAACTGCGATTGTCTTCAGTGTCTTCTCAATGAGTTATGCAAAGCAGAGCTCATCTCTAACTCAAAGGTCGACAAAATTATGGCCAAACGCAAGAGTGAGACCCAATCGTATCGAAACCTCCCGCGCACTGACCAACAGTCGTCCACACAAACCGGTCCTCTCCTTATTTTGAGGGCAGAGCCAACTGTTACCAGTATTTTGAAGACATTGGACTCGGATTACAGCAAAAATCAAGAGGCGTTGTTCGGTGTCTTATGTCATATGCAGAAGAGCTTTGAGCTGATCCTATGCGCGGCCGCCGCCACCGGAAAGCTCTTGAGTTTCACCACAAAACTTATTGAATTTAATGAGTTCAACAAACAGGCGACAGGAGAGGGCGGACGGGCAGCTCAGACCAGAGCTCTCCTCTTTGATATAACATTTTTAATTCTGTGCACAATAGCACAGCATTACGGCACTGACATTATCACAATGAATGCGGAGACCAAAGACTCGTTTTTCGCGACCTGGTGTCAGCAGAACCTGACTGAAGGGGGACGGTATAAGTGTCCCAACGCTCTGCTCACTCACTGCGATCCTAACAAAGTGGAGATACTGTTGACTCAATTCACTTCATCTGAGGGCGAATTCCGCACAAGTCTTGTCAAATGGCATGAGGTATGCCTTTTCTTAACCTTAAAGGTCAGGAATGACATTAACTAAAATTGGTTCCGTTTGCGCACAGGTATGCATTAATGCCCCGCAAGCCATCAAAGAGATACTGATTGCCTGGGAATACGACGCCATCACAACAGACAGCGTTAAAGTGATCCTGGACAATGTCAAGAGTAAGATGTGTTCTCTACCAGTGGTGATCAGCGCCTGGTTGTGCTCTTACATCAATATTCTCCATCAGAAGGAACGCCTTAAACCGATGAATATGTTGCAACAGTTCACTACACCCCTCGCCAATGAGAGTAACTCGGATTTGGGGAACAGTCCTATCAACGAACAGTCCAACACTTACTATAAGGAGAGGTCGACTCTAATGGCGAACATAATTAAGAAGATGTTGAATGACTTACACCCTCGACATCAGTCCAAAAGCAAGTCAACGATTTCAACCTTTTCGAGTGGACTCACTGTAAAGACACCGCTTTGGGAACTCATGGAAACCAGTTTTATTGGGGCTCACGAGCGCTCGTGGCTCGACCTCAAGACTATCTACAATATGGACACTCTTTTGTGTATCGGAGGTCCGCAATGGTTTACCGATACTCTCATCAGACAAGTGCTTAAGTTCGACAACTCGTCTGACCTGAACAGAGCCATAGACCTTGTTTTCGGTCTGTTCCATATGGATATCGAACAGTGCGCTCTCGCGCTCATCACTAATATTATTCCGAGTTATTTACTTAACGAAAGAAAACAGGAATTTCTGTCTGAGCCGAAGGCGTCGGCGTTAATACGACTGACAGTTATGACGATTTACGACGCATTGACTGAAGTGGAGTCCGGACGCAAATCACGACAACCCAAACGTGTCGGTCGAAAACGGCATTACTATCAGGAAATGACCACAGATTTCGAGCCGATGGACATTGACTTAAAGACTAATTCGGGTCCAATACGACCTCCAAAGGCAATGCGCGCGGAAACTGAATCTGATCTGTTGGACAACACTCCCTTCTCTTTCGAGAGGCCGACCGGCGATAACGACCAGAAGAACAGACTCCAGCTGTTGAACGAACCCATCTATAAAGCAATCGTTGATTTGCTGCGTCTCTTGACTCTGATCGCCGCCGACTCCACAATAAGTCACAGGACTTTGATTCCGGTCCTCTTTTTAGAACAATTGGTTCTTTGCGTAAAAGACGATTCGCAGAAAATATTGCAGTTTATGCCAATGAATCTGATCGGGTGTCTCATCAAAACAATGCCCGAATCCATGTCAATGGAGTTCCTGCTGGCGGTCAGTGACGTACAGACAGTGCGGTCGCGCAAAATCACTGCTCGACTGTTGTGTCAGTTATGCAAAGCGAAGACAATCCAAACCACTATCTAAACGACTCCTCCATAAGAGTGAATGTATTATAAAAACTTTTATTGTTTTAAGAAAGTTATTAATTATTGCAAACATTAATCGTTTCTATTATTCAATTATTTATACAAATTATGTGAACATTAATTAGTTTTAAAACATTTTCTTTTATATCACAAAAAGTAATTCTTTCAGTAATTTATTAATCAAAACATTTTTTGGGAAAACACTTATCTCTAAATCAATATTATTTGACAGAAAGGGAAGGAATAGAATAGACTTTAATTTGAAGAAACAAACAAAAGATAATTTCAAAGATTAAGGCCATTGAAGTCGAATGTAATAAAGGACTGAATGATTGGTCGAATTAACTCGAATTGAATGCACTGATTGGTTATAAAAAGTGAATTTCTTTGTCTCATAATTGTTGTCTTCGACTCAACTCTCGATTTTGAGGACTTGTGTCGACTTCTGGAGTATGGGCTCGACTTTTCGTTTACTGGAATCGTTTGATTTCGATTCACTGTTAGTGATAGTGATCTTCAGATTTAATTTACTGATCTTCTTATAGAAAGAGCTCTCAATCGTGGCCTTCGAGTGAGTGCTTTGTTTGACTGTTGAGGAACTGTTCAGTTGATGAGTGGCCGTCTTTGGAGCCGAGTTGAGGGCCATTTGAGCTGAACTATTGGTCTGAGGCACTACTCGGGCGACTTCGCCGTTAGGTTTGACTATTTTCTGATACTTAACTCTTTGAGAAAACGTGTCGTTTGTGTGAACGCCACTAATCTCTCGTTTGACAGCACTTTGCGTACTGTTCGACAATACTTTGGTTTTTATTGGATGAGAATTAGATAATGAATTTGTCTTCGCTTTCAATTTAGCTGAAGGTTTACCTAAAGATGAAGAACAGGAGGAAGAGTTCGAACTCTGTTCGGCTCGAATTCGTTTATTATTTGCGATCATTTGACCGAAAGAGTGATTCAGTTTTCGATTCGATTTGTAATTATCGGTCGAAACAACGGTTGACTTCTATTTTGGCCGAAAAACGACAAAAACATACAAATAATTGAATAAATCAATTGAAATATGTCTTTGAATTACCGGCCGGTCGTCAAAAAGCGGAGAATTTCCGGAACCGCTCGAACTCGAATACGCGCTCTCAGGACTGTTGGATGAGTCGAAACCCTTTTTCTTCTCCTCCACCGAAAGTTGGGACAAATTAACGTAACTCTTGAACTTTAGGGCATCCCTTTGTATGTCACACAGCTTTAAATCCGGATCTATTGTCTGACACCAATTACTGGCACTTATCTGATCATTGGTTTGAAATTGGGTTAAATCAGAGTCAGGTTTAAGAGAGTAGTACCGGAAGGTTGAGTAGAGTTGAGGCCAAATGTATGCAAATACAGGCCGCGAAAGAGGCCGAGTATTCCAGACAAATGGTGGTCAGCCTTAACAGGTCTCCCGCTATGAAGTAGGCATTCCTCTGAATGTTTTTGTTTATCACATTGGGCTCATTGGGATCGGATGTCGTGCACTCCAGGATCACTGTCTGAAAATGGATGACCTGGAGGTCGAACCCAAAGGTCAGAAGCATTTCGTTCTCGTTCTCCACAAGTCTTTCGCACTCCTTTTTATACAACTGTTCCGATCATTCAAATCAATTAAACACTGAAAATGGTAACAGTTTTGAGGGAATACCTCATCGGTGCAGACCCTCTGTCGGCAGTGGAACCACAGTTTGATGATATGCTCTTTAAAAATGGGCTGTTCTTCGAATTTTGCCGACAAAAACAGAGAGGAGAGGGATATTCGCTGAAAATAATACACAAAATATGATTATTAATAAAATTTGAATAAAAAACAAAAAATCTGTTATTCAATGACTCATTCAATACATAAACGCATTAAAATCGAAAATTGTGTCAATTTTTAACCAATTCATTGAATTTTAGATTAAAATCAATTAATTTTATTCGAAATGCACTTAATTTTGAATAAAATGACAAAATAAGCGGAAAATAATTGAAATTAAAGGAAAGAAATG
>JAQGBD010000873.1:0-21939 GCA_034698165.1 Punctoribates punctum | reverse complement strand
GAGAGAGAGAGAGAGAGAGAGAGAGAGAGAGAGAGAGAGAGAGAGAGAGAGAATTATTATAATGAGTTGTGAATCGACTTATTCTCACATTAAATACAGAATTAAATAATTGTTAGGAAATAAATGTGTGGAACAGAGTCTATAGACTTCCTATTTATTTAGTCTCGTTATTCCTCGTAATGTGTTTTATACAAATTAACGGCTAATCCTGATTCTCATTATTAAAACAATTATTTATTGTCTTTTTGTATCAAATTTTATTACACGAAATATAATTGTAATAAATGAATGAATTCAAGCCATAATGTAATTGTATTTTTAGATTTGATAGTAAATAAAAATAATGGAAGATAAGAGTCTTGGTAATTAAGACCTACATTCGGCTAATTTTAATAGCGTTAAGGCTGTTACGAGTCCTCACTTTAAAAGGCATTCAAAGTTATCTTTAAAAATAAATGCTTAAGAAATGGGTATTGAATCAGATTTATATGAATCCGATGGTAATTGGGGTTAATTTGAATTTGTTTGCCCGCCCTCTGCATATAATCCACAGATTAAAAAGAAGATTAATTTATGAAAATCATCCGAAACTTAAGGGATTTATCTGTTTTTGCATAAAAATCGTGATATTTTACACTAAATTTAATTCATTGTGTTTTGGCTGCAAATAAGGTTTGAGAAAACATTCATCAAAAACAGGCTTTTATTCACTGATTATTCACACTTTCAAACAAAAAATTTCAATTAAAAAAATAAGAGATAAAAGTCTTTGTATTCAGATTTTTTGGTTGCTTTCAAACAAAAACTTGGTGGAGAAAAACCAAATTTCGCAGACAATTTATCCAGGTCAAAGTTATCTGAATAGCTGTTCTTGCTTTGAATTTATGTCCATTGAGTAAAAGTAATGATAAAAATTTAGTTTTATTTCTACGATTCCCTTATTTGAGGCGAATATTATTCACAATATGTAACACAAATTTCGATACAATTGATTATAAGGGAAAAGGATTTCGAGTTCAACTAATCGCTTATAAATCACGTTATTCTGTGCACTAATTTTCACAGTCAGAGTCGAAATTGAAAAATAATTCCAACCGCGAGACTCGTAATTGTTTTTGATTTTACAGACTATTCAGTCCTTTAATTATTTTCATTATTTTTGTTGTTTTTTGCATAGAATTAAGTTTTGGAAAAAGTGGATCAATTGGTCTGAGTTGAGTACTGTTTTACCATCATCAATTAATTTTGTCTCTATTCGCTAACCTTGATTAGACTAATGTTTGCGGATACTTTGAAACGGTTCTGGCTCGTTTCAAATAATGATGATAATTAAAAATTCCAATTTGAATAAAAATTATGAAATACCTGTCTTATCAATAACTAGAAAATGTGTTCAATCCTTAAGCACTTTAAGAGTGTTTTCATAAATAAAATTTTGTTTTTCTAATTAAAGCAAAACTTTTTTACTAAATTTTTTGCTTAAATTTAATGAATGCGTGTTTTTAATTAATTTATTGCATTTTCCTCATAAGGATGACAATGAAAATCAATACAAAAGGTTATCCAATAGCTATGCCTTAAAGCAATTAATTTACTTATTGTGGAATTCAGGTATGGCTTCGATTAAACGCCGATCCGAACGAAAATCTATTCATTATATCGAAACAAAATTTTGGAATAACAACAAGACTTTAATAAAACAGGAAATACCAAGTTACAAACAGGTAAATCATTTCAAGCTAGTTGAAAAAAATACAAGATGCATTTGCTAAACACGAACCAAATTGGTATTTAAAATACATGATATTAATCGCAAGAACCCATTAAAAATCAATTATTGTCTGTTAAGCCGTTTATTTTGATGACCTTGCCAATTTAGCCATGAGAAGGGCATTTGAGGAACAGCTCTGGCGATCCCATCGATAAATAACTCATTCAAAACATTTATTTATTTGCGTTTGCATTGCATTCGATGCCATCAAAAGTAAAAAAGCAATTAATAAGTTCTGAATCATATACATGTAGTAATCAATGTATACCACAATATGGGAACAGAATATATTTCGGCGAAAAACCCGTTCATTAAGTCGGTTGTGATTTGAATGCAATTAACTGATATCACGACAGACTCAGACAAATAAATAATTGACAAAGGAAAGCTTCCTTGTTCAATTTGAGACTCTCAGACCAGTATAATCGCCAAATGGATAGTAAAATGGTGAGGATGACTCCTGGGTGAGTCCACAATCTAATTATTTCCGTAATGCCTTCGAGACAGTAAATACCAAAAGAGGTATTTTCCTCTTTAATAAAAAAAAACTCTAAAATTATTTTTTAAACATTTATGAAGCGATTTAAACAATAATTTCAATGTAAAAGTTTTAATCGTATGAACTGTTTGTGAAGAATAAGAATATAATTGTTGAGGAATTGTATTGTTTATTGTTTGCCTTAATTATAAGGCTATATAAAAGTTATATAATTGCAAAACAACTGCAAATATTTTGTTATTAAAACTGAATTTCACAGAATTATGAAATATTTTTAGCCGAAAAATACAGTATTTTGTCGCTGAAGTCGAAAATTAAGGGAAAGGACATTAAATTACTGACAAATTTTGGATTCATATGAGAGAACTGAAGCGGAAGTTCTTATAATAATTATTATTAAATCATTGACTTAAAGGCGGAGATCTCTTAAAATAATTTTTGGGCACTAAAAGTGAACAGATTTTTACGATCAGAATATGTTTTTTGCATGTTTTTCGCAAGTTATGTATGGGAACAGACATATCATGCAATTAAATGGTCAGCGCATATATCGTGCCAATGACTACGACGTCAGCCCAGGGTTAATACTCTTTAGGCCTATTCTGCACAACCCTAACAGTGATCAACTTTTTATTCCTAAACTATTTAAAGTAATAATCTTTTTAATAATTTCCTTAACAATAGATTCCTTATATGGGAAGAAAAAAAGAACAAAATTATCTCTTCTTTTGAAGTTCAGTTCAAATGTGTTTATAATAGGATTAAGTTGTTATGCCATTAGCCCTATGAATGTCTGCCCTCTTCTTCACTCAAACTCTTTTTTAACGCTCGATATTAAGACGTTTAATAGAATTGAGATTTCCTTAGAAGTTAACTAAAGTTTGGATTTAAATGAGATTAATAATAGAATAGAAGTAATTCTTATCTTCCGATCAATTTATTTAATGGAAACCATTATATTTAGGCCAAGAATATACCGTTTTGTTGGTCCACACATTTGAATGAATTAATTTTAGGGCTTTTAATGTGAATGAAAAGTTAGTAAATAGAGTGAACGATATATAAATTAACGTTAATTGCATGAACCAAATGGATTGATATAGCCTTGTTTCAGAATTGAATGTATCATGCAAACTCTGATATCATGCGAAAAATAAAAATTTGAATTCAGTTGTCTTCGAATAATGATTGAAAATTATGAGATTAGAAGAAAAACATAACAATTGGCCATTAAATTGAAACTAAATGATAAATTCGGGCTCAAACTCACCCATAGTATCCGAAATTCACTGATAATAAGGTCATTCTTCGCCGAAATCAGATTAAGTTCAACATTCAGTTATTTTGAGTCAATTTTTTTAAAACTGTTGCCATTTCTCAAGACTTTTAAATCATTTGGTTTTGATATACAGTTGAATATTAACCTTAAAACTGATGTCTGTCTGCGACTAAGGGCTGACTTTCATATATCAATGAATAAGTTTTTATTGTTTTGATTAAATGCAAAATAGAGATAATTGTTTTAATGAGTTTGATATTTGAAACAACAGATGAAAGGATTAAACTCGGAATATGTGTTAATTATTTTAATGGCTCATAAATATAATGTTGTTTTTACAGCAATGAATAAATTGATATTAAAATTTTCAAATTAAAAATTAACTAAAAATTTATTCTTCAAAAATGTGATCCAATTATTTGAGTGCTTTAGAGTTGGTCTGGAAATCAATTTTCAGAATAAACCACTCGTTGTTATCATTTGATTGTATTGTTTATTCAGAAACAATCTGTTCTGATGTTTATCCCATTATTTGTTGGATTATTGCATAAGATTTAGTTATACTTATGTATAATTAACTCGATTTTGTCTGAATTACAAATATTTTTCAGTGAATTCATATCAGTCAACAACACTTCAGACCTGAGAGGAGACACAGATTATGTTCGAGTTGGCTCTTGGAAGGTTTTACTAACTTTTGTTTGCAAAATATCTCATTATTTGTCTTCAGATCAATAGTAAATTAAATGATAAGTTTGTGACAATTGGAAAAACCACGATCATGTTTAGGGTTGAATTAACCCGGAACCCCATACTCTTATTGAATAATAAACTAGCAAAATCAATCAAAAGTTTGTTAGATTTTATTTTTATCGGATGGGAGACCGTCTGTCCAGGACTCGGAAATTTCGTGAATTTATCTTCATTTATATCCTGGATTAAAAGGATTCGCTTCGTTTCGGCTATTATTTGATTTGAATATTAAAAGTAATGTTGAAAAACAAAAGATTCCAATAAATCAAAAGAAATGTTTACACAAATCACTTAAAATACTTGAATAATCTGTGAATAAGGACCTGGAGGTCAATAATCTCTATTAATTAGTTTATAGTTTACGCTAATTTTCCTTTGATTTAAGAATTATTTAAAGGAATTAATGACTTTTCTTATTGTTTGTCTAATTTATTCAAAAAATTGATAAAATCTTGGAATCGAAACATTAAAACATTTAATTACTTCGAAACGAACTAAAATTGAAATGTTTGCCATATTTTGATAATTTTTCGATTAAATAATTGAATTCAATGCAAGATATTATATAATTGAATGTTTTAATAGTAAACTTATCTAAGTTTAAACAATGAATGTGCCAGATATGAGCACATTTTATCATTTATCTGATAAGTTATGAAATTGACTAGGGGGTTGCTCAGCTACTAAAAGCTTCTATAGTTTTCTCAATGAATGAAAGGCTAGGGGTTTAAATCCAAGGTCCAATTATTCAATCCAAGTGCAAATCGTTATCAGAGTTGCACCAAAAATATCTTTCAATTTATATACTATCCAATGGAGGCATCGCCAAACTCATCCACCTCAGGGGTGTCAGGTGGGGGAGTCTAAGCATTTTTGGACCAAAATTTAAAAGTCTTATATGTAGGGCATATTTTTTCAAAAAAGCCTAGAATTTTAGGGGTCCTCTCAGCCAAATTCAGGGGATATTTTGCAAATTTTCAGGGGGTTCCCGGGCTATAACCCTTGCGATCCCTGATTTATTGGTTTGTGACTGATTTTAATAACAAAGGCCTTACTTATCGCTAAATAAATTTTTAAATGTTCAAGGATATCCTAGTTGAAGTTCGATACCTATTCTGAGCTGATATTGTATTGTATTGTCAACTCATGATTTAGTCATCAATAAAACACTTTCGCGAAGTTATTTCACACCATTTTCTGGTTTTATAGAAAGTTTTGGTTACTATTTATGAGATCTGAAACACATTAATGAGTTTTCCTCAAACTTAGTTCAAAATGAAAACCTCAGTAATTATTTTGATCACAATTTTGATCAATAGCTCTATTAATGCCTCAAATATTGATTATTCAAAGTGTTTAGACACTCAGGTCTATTGTCAAAGTTTGCCTGACAACTGTGTCCAGGATAATAGCGAATGCCATTCCCTTTTGATAGCCTCTCCCGTGAGTGACAATAGCGGTGAGACAGGCGTTCAGTTTGAACTGTTTGGCAAAATCGACAAAAACAGACAATGGTTTGCAATGGGATTGTCAACAGACCAACAGATGGGAAGCGATAGTGTCACTGAAATTTATGTCTCAATCGATGGCAAACAGGAGGAGATGCGTCAGAGTTGGAATGCCAACGATTATACGAATCAAGTGATAAACGGAGTCATCGATGGAATCAAACAAATAGGAAATGTAGTGAATAGGGACGGAATCCTTAGCGGCAAATGGATTCGGAGCGCCGTTACCGAAGTCCACTCAAACCGGTTCGATATATTGAATGCAAAATATTACATACTTTTAGCTAACGGTCCCATCGATGCAAACAATAGTAAGCAAAAGATTAATCAATTTTTTCTTCATTTTTCAGACTGTCTTATAACTAATGTATAGTAAATTCATTACACGTTTTTCTCTCTGAAACTCTACACGTTTTTCATCCAATTTTCTATTTTTATCGCAAAAATAAGTAAAAATTCTCTTTTTTGATCGTTTAATAATGTTTTGTAACATAAATATTGAGAATAAGTTGGAGTATAATATGATTGGGTTAATTAAATTCAAGTTTAATAGTAGTGTTCAGTTGCGCCCATAGTATGGCCCATACTATACATCCTTAAGATTTTTTTTAACCAAAAACTCGTTTCCACTGAACTCCAGTCGTGTTTTTCAGATGCAATCTCACCGTTGTTTCACATTTTTTATCGCTTACTATAAATACTATAATGAATATAAAACTGATCTATAGTTACACCTACTTATAGATCGCATAATGGCTTTAATCTATGGAGAGATTAATCGCTTTTTCAATCCATAAGTTCTCAATCATTTTGACAGAAAGGAACTGAATTAAGACAAACATTTGATATTTCCTTCAATTTATTTCCTCCTTTTATTTACTTATTATTCAGTCTTTAATTCATTGAATTTTTTATTTTACTTTTTTTCAGATAAGAAAATACATTCAGAAAAGTCTTTCTCTAAATCCGAGGTAGACTTGAGATTCAGTAATGAACAGACGCTTAAAGATTTATACTCCAACTGTCAAAAGAAGGGAACAGCTATTTGTGTGGGTCTTCCTCTTAATTGTATTGAGTCTCAAAATTGCGAAATAGCTTTGTCTGTAACGGACACTGGATATGGATTGAGTGAGGGAACAGTTAGTTTCCAACTTATAGGCAAACCTCAAGATAAGGACAGCGGATGGATTGCCGCCGCCCTCTCTGAAGACAATAGTATGGGAAATGATAGTGTCGTTGAGTGTCTTCTCTTATCCAACTCGAAAACACTTCTGCGGAACAGTTGGAACGAAGAATCTTATCATAATATAGTTATCGGTGATTTACCAGGAGTTAAACAGACGGGTCCTGTTGTCTATGACGGTGGTCTATTGAATTGTAAATGGACTAGAACACAGAACACTAACGTCGAAAATGTGGCCTTCGATTTGAGAAACAAAAATTATTATATTTTATTAGCCGAGGGATCCATTTCTGACCAAAACAAAAGTAGATTTCATTTAATTGAGTCAATTGTGTGAAAGAAATCTAATTTTTTGTGTTTCAGTGGTAAAGGATATCCACTCAAAGAAGATATCGTCTGAGTCTTCATACAATTTAGAATCACATCAAATGTCAACAACGGCTCAACCCATGAGTTCGACACCTATTCCGTCCGTATTTAGTGATGCATACGAACGCTGTCATAACAAAACCAGACTTTGTTTTGGTATCAAATCAGAAGATTCCAAGTGTATGGACGGCAACGACTGTACAGTCCTTTTCAGTTCTCTTCCCAAAGGAGACGGAGCCGTAGAAATAGAGCTGTTTTATGACGGGTCCACTCCTAAAAACGATTGGACAGCATTCGCCCTCTCCAATGATCAGACTATGGGTGAGGACAGTGTCACCGAATGTATATTGACGTCCAGTGGAAGTGTGGTATCACGGAGTGGATGGAATCCTTCCAAACACAGCCGGACTATAAATGTGGAAGATAACAGTACTACCTTGTTAGATTCGTCTTTTGTCAATGGCATTGTTTATTGCAAATGGCATCGAAATGCCTCCGCTTCCATACAATCCCATGATTTTAATATCCAGAACAACACATATTACTTACTCCTTGGATACGGAAAACTCAGTTCGGGTATAAATTTGTGTCCTCTTAGCACAGGATCTGATGTAATAAATAACTATTTATTTCTAATATTCAGACCAAAAAAATATTGATAGACACAAATATGTTGAGCCTTCTTCAGAAAAAGTGGACTTGCAAAAAGTAGGAATTATTGGCACCGCAGGCCATCTCTCCGTCCAGTTGCATGGTAAGTCTAATTTTTTTTTTGAATATCAATCCGAATCATATCTCACTTACGATAATAGAAAAGACTGTTTGGTCTAAATATGATTTGTATAATAAACAAACTGATGATTCTTTAAAAATTTCAGCCACTTTTATGATAGTCGGGTGGTTGGGATGCGTTGGAATCGCTATATTATTGGCCCGACATTACAAGAACTCTTGGAATGACTCAACACTCTGTGGCGTCAAAATATGGTTTGCGGTAAATATTCTTATTTTTATCAAATAATTTATGATTTGTTAAAAAAAAACTTATTCTCCATTTGTCTCGAATGCCAATCAGTTTCACCGATTGCTTATGATTTGTGGCGTTCTTTTGGTGTTGGCCTCGACTGTCATTATTTTTGTTAACAAAGAGGGTTGGGTTGGAGTAAGTCAGGCATCAAATATGAATTTAAATAAGAATCTAATCAATTGGTTCATTAATAAGGCGTCCGCACATCCGATAGTGGGATTGACTTCCATAATACTCTGCTTTTTTCAACCGATCGGTGCCTTATTCCGTCCTAACCCCGACTCACCCAAGCGATGGTTATTTAATTATCTTCATTGGTCGGGGGGTTATATCGGATACTTGTTATCATGTATTTACTGCTTTTGTTTTTGTTTCGAACCAAATCAATGTTAAAATTATTTTTCACTACAGTTGTGGCCATTTGTTTGTCGACAAACTTTTCCAATTTGGTCCCAAAACAGACGCTTTGGGTTTTGATCGCTTATATAATTGTCTACATTTTGACTCATGTTTTGCATCACTTGAAGACAATACTGAGGAACAAACAAAAAGAGAAAGAGAGACAGAGAGTGAGCTTTAATCAAATAATATTATGAAAATCAAGTGACAGATGGACACAAACCAATCAACCGATTCCTAACCGATTAACTCTTTACGAATGATTACATATCCCTCACAAATGGCAGAGATATCTAATACTAGTTCTTTATCGCCTGTTCTGACCCTTAGTTTGAGTGGATATCAGAATAAACCCAATTCCTGACAGATTTAAATCATATGATTCATACAACTTATCATTGAATGAAAAGCTATACGTCAAGTGATATATACCACCGAATCAAATATTGATGTCAATGATTCAATTAAGACCAAACACAGGCCTCAAAGGGTGGAGTAGACTCAACTCCAACCAAAAAATTAATCTTCAGTTCGGCCTGAATTGGGGCACTTAACACCTTGCTCATCCCTTTAGTACTTTTCGGAATAAGTTTAATCCTTTCCCATTCTGTGCAAAGAATTTTAATTGAAAAGCCAGCGAAAAATAATCCATCACATATATCTTATTTGTTATTAAGACCACTTTATAACAGAATTGCGAAATTCATTAATTTATTGATGAATTCATTGAAATTCAAATTTATTGATAAAATATTTGGAATCAAATATCAGAAACGATTCACGTTTTTATCCATCAATTTATTGTATATCAGAAAATTTGATTTTTAGCCCTCATTTTATCAATTAATTTGAATTTACCTTTAATTGAATTTTTGATTTTGTCTCAATTGTTTTGTATCTTTTGCTTACAGAGAGAAACACTGATTGACATGGCTTTGGCTCTTCTCTCAGTTGTAATAATTATGGTATTCGTGTTGGCTTTGGTTATACTCTTATTTATTTAGAAATATTCGTTAATTTATTGATGATATCAAAAGCTGTCAATTCATTTGCATCGAAGCGTGAAATTGCTTTTCGTACCAAAAGAAAACTTTTTAAAAGCAATTCATTACAGAAATTTGCATAAAACTAATAACTCATTTGACTTCAAATCAAATAAAAAAGATTTCTATTCATCAAAATTCTTGTTAATTCCTGAAAACCCAGACTTGACATTGAATTCACCTTGCTAGTTTGGTGTTTGCCAAAACTGATATGCATTTATCCCTTTGAATGTGTTTTAAATGTCTTTAAATATTTTCAACAGATTATAGTTTTCTTTTTTGTGAACGGAATAACGATTTGTCTCATTATATGGAAAAATGTTTCGTGAAATTTACTTAATAATAGGTTCTGGGCTTAAAATTTTCTTTAATACCACGAGTTATTAGTCGACGATATTTTAACAGCAGATTGAGTGAAGTCATTCACAACTCTGTTTCTCACGATATTGATCTCTATATCACAGGTTTTCAATATTTTTTGACACAATTTTCTTTCTAATGAATGGGGTTTTAATTTTTAATTCAAAAATTAATATAAAATCAAATTTGTTTTCTTCGGTAAAAATATTTTTTGACATTGAATCTGAAAAATCAATTTAATAAAAATGATTTAATCACTAAATATGAAAACGATTTTCTAGTTTTCAATTGAATTCATATAAAAGAGAATCTATGAAAACATATTTAAGTGATTGAAAGATAAATAAAAAAATTAAACCGAAAGCCATGTTTTGAAGTAAATCTGAAGAGAATAAAGAGATTTCTTGAGACAGACGTGAATTGTATTGAAATAGTATTTTGGGAGTAATTCAAACATTCAATACGTCTTCCAATGACTTCTTTGTGTCATTTCTTGTTTTTGTATCGCTTTAACGGAGAAAATATATAAAGAAAATCAACTTTTCTTCAAAAAATTGACAAAAATAGGATTATTCTTATTATTCTTGTAAGGGATAACATATCCCGCAGTCAGGTTTCGCTCAGCCCTACGCTGTCTCTGGGTTTGGGTTCCCTCTTTTGGATTATGTATCATATGGTGTATCAAAAATTTGTCTTTTTTATGATATTTAAAGTTAAAAGAATGAGAATTTCTCGCATCAAATGCAACCTTTTTATGGAGAATAGGAGAAAAATTGAGCAAATATTTGAATAGAAGAAAAGGTTTTAAAGAAAAATAAAAGAATTTCGGATTCTATTCAATATTTTGCTTCAAATTTCAATTGACTTAAAGCTGAAAAGAAGAGATTGTTTTCGGACTTTTTGCAGAAATGAATTTTCATTGTTCTCACGAATCAAATAAGTCTCCGAATATTTTATTCAAACGTGTTTTGATTTCGTATTTGAGCAAGCATCATTCAATTGGTTTGAACCCTGTTTTAGCTCTCGATCAAAGAGTTTGCGACACCACTTGTGGACAATTTGGAAACTCTTTCAAAAAGACATTAACAATGAATATCTGTTGAATACGACGTTAAATCTTTTTTTTGAATTGATTTTTATATAAGAGAAATATATTAAACACTATGAGCTGAACAGATATTCTGTGCGCACATGTGCAGAGTGCCAATCAACTACTGTGAATAAGACGTTAGGAATAGTGATACACATTATTAACATAACTTTAGTGAAGAAATATCACTTCAATGCATTAGTTGTGGGAATATCTATGAGAAAACCGCTATTATATTACAATATAACGACAAATAAATGTTTTACTCGTAATCCACAGCTTTGGACATATATTTTGGTAGAAAAGCGTTTGCAATGAAAGCAATGATAAAAACCTTAATGAGACAAATCATTACTGTCTGACAACTCCGGTCTCTCACTTTCACTGCTAACTACAGTATATACTCAATGAGTTTTAATGCCATAATTTGTCAATTAATTCAAATTTATTCCAAACGATAACAATAAATCAGAGTCTATGACATCCAGAGTCAGACAAAGTGTTCACTCGAGTGAACACTATATTTAGGTTTCAATAATTAAATATTATAATTAGTAATAGACCTCGACTTTGATGAACACAATTCACGAATATTTTTGACAACTAATCTCAAAAATTTCCCATTAATTGAGCCAATATAATAATTTGAATGAAAAAACCATGCTCAATTTTATAACTTTATTTAGTTATTTGAATATTCGTTTAATTTGAAAATATTTGAACAAAATTAAAGTTATTTTTGAATTAAATGTTTAATCAAAATCAATATAAGCCTTAAGGACTTGAAATTTTGGTTATTCAAAATCAATTTAAATGAGTAACTTTGGTAACACCATCCCTATCAGCTATGAGCCATGGTAATGGTAATTATGGTCATTCCTCTCATAATGAAAAGAAAATTAGAGAACTCATCATTTTATTAGAGATGTGTTTGAGTTAAACTATTAAAAAATCATCAATTTTGTTGATAAAGGCTAAAGAAATCGTCAATTGAGAAAATAGCCATGGTGGCCCCAAGTCGTTACCCTTAACTACTCGGTCTAATCGGTTGGGAATGTATTGACCCAACACTAAGTCTCAAATAATTGCAATTTAATGGAAGTATTGTTGAAATTCTTTATAAATTATTTTCAAATTATTTGTGTGAAAAACATCTCATTTTGATCGTTGTTTCACTATTTTGACCGATTAATGCTTTAATCGAGAATAAAATCAACAAGATCAATGATTATTGAACTCGAAACAATGCTCAACACAATTAGACTCGTTGATGAGAAAATAGATTAAATTATTATTCGGTTGAATCTATGGAAGAGTATGTGAAGCAAACTAATTGGCTTTGATTGACCAGGGTCAAGAATCTTGAATATCACTTACAAGTTTTGAACCAAAACATGTTTTTATCCTATGATCAGAAGAAAGACCTGATGATTGATCGGATAATTGGCAACAAATTATTGATAAAAATGGTTTAATTGAATAAATAATATAATAAACAATAAAAAATAAAAACTTTGCGTAAAAATCATTAATTCTTTGATTCCTTATCTAAAATGTTACTAATTTTGCCAAATCTGCCAAAATTAGTGCCATTTTTCTAAATATATCCTAAGATTTTCGAAGCGATAAAATTAAATGAGAGATAATTTTGTTTTCATTGAGAATCTGTTTCACCCAATCATTTGAAAGTATTCGTCAATTATACAAATTGAGTCTCAAATATATTTGAAATTCTTCAGATATTTTCGCTTCGATTAGGAATAAATCTGTTCAAAGAAAACGACTTATTATTGAGATTACTTTCAATTACAAAAGAGTCGTCAACAGTGATGCGCAATGAGAAACATGGTCAAATCCTAGAGGTTTTTCTGTGCCTACAATGTGAGCCTACATTGTTGGCAAATTGAATTATTCCGACCTCAGCCAAAACATTAGATCTATGGACGAACATTAATTATTTCTAGGTGAAAAAAATATTCAATTGTCCGGTGATATAAATGGGAAACTCCCTGAGTAACCGTCTGTTACTAACAGACCTTCGACAGTACTGGTCCTTAAGTTTTAAAAACACTAGAAGTTTAAGAAATTTCATATCTCTTGACACGAAATTCTATGGATTTTCCAAATACTTCATTAAATTGAATTCTGTGCTAATCCGGTGCTCACAACTATTTCTTCCTTTTCATTGTTAAAAGTTTATAAAAATGTGAAAACTTTCGCTAATTATTATAAAGGCATCAAAAATATAAGTCTTTAGAGAATATAGAGATCGAGTAGCAAACGATGTCCTAAATTGCGAGACATTTATTTGAATGATATGGATATGAATGAAGAGACCCGGAGTAGTGATTGAATATGAAGTTTCCCATTATTTGAATAATGAAATCGGTTTAAGAGCAGAGATAAAGCGTTTATTGCAATAAAATTCTTATATTCTTACAGTTATTGTAAATCTGTGAGCGATGGCAGACATGCGTCCAAAACCTTAATATCACTATTGAAACAATTTTGAGACCAACTCTCAGAGTTTGTTTGCGGACTAAACACACCATTCATTCAGTCTTATAAAAAGTAGAGAGAAATTAATAAACTCTTATCTCTTCCTTTTCTGACCGAAGAGTAATTGATTTTCAATCAAATAACTGTATATTTCTGTCATTCGTTTCAAACAATTGGAAACAACGAAATTACTTTGAAAATCATATTTTCTACGAATAATATAACCAAGATTTAGCTCAAAAATGTTTCTGACAATTGTATCACTTGTTTTGTTATCCATTTCTCCAATTCTGGCCAACAGGTAAGTATCTTTATATTTGCAAGAACCATGATTCTATATGTATTTGTATATCAAACTCAATAATTATTTAAATAAACTGAATATTATGAAATCCTGAATAGTTCATGCAACTTTCTTTTTATCTATATTTAAATAGCAGAATAAGTTTCTAAAGAAACCAAGAATTTCTTCATAAGTAAGAAATGTTTTCACTGAAATTCTTATCAATTAATAACACATTTTGTTATTTTTCAAACTATGGCTTAAGTGTTGCTCAGAGTGACTCCAATTTCACAAATGATTCCATATTTTTGTAATCTTTTTATTATAAGGAAATGTTTTATAAATAGTTATGAATATTCATAAAATTAATTAAGACAGGTATTCATCGCTCTATTTTTACCTTTATTTCTGTAATTTTCATTTTATAAAAATTTAATCATTAATTTTGACAGTCGTTTGTCTCTCAACCGAAACATTTTTTCAGTTTTTCCATAAAAAGGAAAATTTAATTAATTAAAAACGAAATTTTGAAAACCCTAGAGTTGACTGAGTTATGAGTTTATGAGTTAAATGTTTGCTTCAAATCATTCAAGTTTTCAATAAAATAAGTTATTAATAAAGTGTTGGAAACTCTTTTGGGTGGAATTCAGAGTAAATATTTTTTAGTTGTTTTTTCGATAAAATATCAGCCGATTTGAGTTTTAAGTAACTGTTGGATGTCAGGCATCCCTTTCCATATCCAAAAAGATGATGTACTTCGAGATGACAGATGTCTTCTTTAAAAATCGTGAATTTGAATAAACAAAATCCAAACAGAAATCGATACAAATTTTTGAACCGAAAAAATATATAAAATTTCGATTTTCTTCAGACGTTTTTCTCTTCTAAGGAGTTATTAAAATAAATTTTCGATTTCAGTCTCAAAACATTATTGATTTTATTTGACGATAGAGTCGAAGATATTATTGTTTTTCTTTGAGACAGCATTTTATGGATCGGTTTTTTCTTTAAGATCACCAAGTAACTTCTTCCAGTTTTCACCAGATCTAAACAATTGGGGGCAGACCTCCAACCCATTAGGATTTCGAAAAAATGATTCCTATTTCTTAGCAAGTTTCATTTATCCCTAAGTGTTTGCGAGACTTTGACACTATTTTTTAACCAATTTAAATTATTATTTAAATAAAATTGTAGTTTACCGTGGTAAAAATGACCATGTCCAGTGCTGTTCTTTTGTTTATCCCCTTAGGATCCAAATTGATGGGAAGGACTGGTTTAGATCTTTGGAGTGTTTATCTAATTCTTGTATAAACTTCTTATAAAAGTATTATATTCTGAGTCAATAGAGTCTATATATGAAGCAAATTAAGTATTTATTCGTTTGAATCGGAAGTTCTCATAAAAAGAGAGTACTTTTCTAAGAATTACGAGAATCGGAGACAAATCAATGCTCGCAATGAGCCGACAATCAGTCGTCTAATTATTATTTGTGCGACAATTCGGTGACAAATAACAGCAAATGTTTCCGTTTCGGTGACATTTTGTGTCCGCAAATCATTTGATTCTTACACAAAATTATTTCCGATATCTATTGAAAAGTAATATCGACTCAAATCCAATAAAAAATTTCATTTATTTTTCACTTTTAAGGCATTTGTTTGCCTCCCACTCCTGTGATCGCCAAGGGTACCCGACCTCAGGGGGAGGTCTTCCAAATCTCAAGTTTAGGGGTTATGATCAGACCAAAAAATAGGGGGTTAGGCTATACCCCCCTTGGCGATCACTGGTCCCACTCCCACTCCTATCCTCCCATAATAGCCAAACAACACATTTTCAAATAATTTCAAACCAATTTCGATTTTAACTTGTTGAAAATATGAAAACTCGCCTCAAGTTGTAAAAATGATAAATATTGAATTTTTCAATCTTTCATCCAATTTTGATATTCCCATATGTCTTGTATTATAATTACAAAATAACCATGTTAGTATGAGTTATATGACCAAGCAGATATGATTGAATAAAAGATGAAAATTCAAAGGCTATCCTCTCATCTAATTAGTTGTTTACATTAGAATAAATAATGAATAAATAATGACCAAGGTTCAAATTTTAATATCATCTAATCGATAAATGTGTAATCGATTTGATGTCCGGCCTCTCAATAGTTTGACAGTCATTCTAGAGTTGAAATTTTTGAATATTTCGTTAGAATAGATTTAAGTTAACTTAATTAAATATTGCCTTGATCAATTATATGTTCACAATAGTAAATGTGAGGCAATGTAATGCAAAACAGACTTCATTGTGATTAACGGATTCCCCCAAATGTGGAAAACTTGGCCACTGATTGAGAAACGAGTGTTTGTTCACTAATAGTATTATTCAAGAATTTATTTGAAAGAAAACTAATTAAGTTTTATATATAACTAAGCGATTCATCCAAAGTCTGACCACATTCTCCATTCTCTAGCCTTTCCTCAATTAAAGGCTAAGTCTTTAATGGCTTATATATTATTGTGCGATGAAAAACATTCATGAATTTTATATTAAATAAAGCCATTAAATGGATAAATAGTCGGACACATTAATTAAATAGACTATCAAATTATCAAATCATAAATTTAGGCATTACTTCAAGTTTTTTGTATAAGTGTTTTGCGATTTATATTTCTCTTTCAGTTTTTAAATGGGAAAAAGCCACAAGAATTTGATAGAAATGTTTGCTGAATGCTATGTCAGACCCTTTCCTTTCGATAGACCTTTTGATGTATTCCTCAGAGTTTTATTCTTCCAGACATTGATTTGTCAAATAAAATGAGTGGTTTTTAAATCAGAGCCGACAACCGGTAGTCGGAAGCCATTAAAGTGTTGATACTTTTGAGGATTATATTAATCGCACCGAATATTTGATTTCATTTAATAATTATTTATTCTGTTCCTAAATATTTTCAATCTTTTAATTTCAATGCCTTTGACTTGAGTTAAGGTTTGAGATATTTATCCTTTTGTTTTGTGGTTCAGTACATTAGATGTGGTATTAATTCGTCTGAAAAACAACTTCGGATACAATTTTCGTCTTTGAAGCCAACATTAAGTAAATTATTTGCGATAACCCTTTCATCGAGTAATGTAATCGATATTAAAGTTCTCGGTTTCCACTATTGAATCAATAAATCGGTGAAATTCAAGAGAAGTGGTTTCACGATAACCCAGAAAAGCCATTAAGTGCTACAAATTAAGTGAAAAGTTTATTCAGAGTTATCAAGTAATCAAATTGTCTTCATTTCTGATGATTTTCGTTTGAATCCATTCACAAAGTTTTGATTTCACTTAGTTTTCAAATCAACTGATTATTTGAGGAAAAGTTAATGAACCGAAATCCTGATGTCTCCCAAGAAAAGATCAAAACTAATTGACAGAGAATATTATGATCGTTTGTTTTTCAAATGATGCAAATTATCAAACTTTTTAAGAAAATTTGCATTAAATTTGAAACCCTTAGCCATCATCTGAGCAACAGCTGAGCCAAACATTTTGGAGGATTTCATATTAAACTCAAATCTTCTGATAATATCATATATGAAGTGATCAAAAAAGTTATTTAAGATTTTTGTTATCCCTTTTCACTGAATTATATATGAGTTATAGATTCACTAAAATTGATATCAAGTGAAGCAAAACTCGAATCTTGACTTTGATTTATTAAATTGAGTCAATGACTGCAATGACTTTCTCTTTTAATTTTAATCAAAACTATTCGTCTGTGAAAACCAAACCGTTTTCAAAAGAATCTTTTTAATTGGGTCCAGAAATGATCTTGAAACTTTTACCAGAAAATCTAACTAAGCCTCAAACCAAATATGAAAGAAATATTTCAATGATTTTCTTCTTTAATCGAAAGATTTTTTTTTAATTTCAGATACGAATGAAGTCTTTTAGACAAAAAATCTTTTTTAGCAATAGTTTCACCACTTTATTGATCTTAAACTCAATCCGAGTGCAATAAATGCAAACATTTCAGTACAAAAGCAAATATGAGTTCAGTTTAATAGAAGTTTAGTTAATTTTTATCTTTATTTCAACCATTTTATCCACAAATGAATGGATTTATTGCCTCCAAGACATCTCTCTTTGGATGAAACATATTATTCTTTTTTATTAAAAATGTTCTTAACTTAATGTAGTCATTAAGAAGATGATGCTAGTTCAATTTGTAGTTCCTATTTATGATTAGAAGATATTGAGATAAAATTAGTTTCTTATTTATTGATCTTGCTTAGATTAGTTCAATTATCAATTATTTAAAATATTGCTAAGCTAGATGAAAGTAAAAGAAAGTGTGAAACTATGCTCGGTGTTACATAACCCTCGTTATCTGTGTATAAGATATGTTTAACTTGGATTTCATATCAAATTTCTTGATGATAGACAAAAACGAGGCAACAATTTGTTGTTAAACTTATTAAACCTATTGTTCTCATTACTCATCAAATGTTTTGTTCATTTGTTATCTGAAGAAAAATGCGTTCAACGGCTGCTTTAGTCGAGGCTTTGGACAGGAATTACAGAATTTATGAGAGACAACACTTAGTGAACAAAACTAATGATTATATTTACAAAAGAGAAGAAGATATTGAAAATAAGAACAAAAGCGATAGTATATTGAATGGCAATGATTTACCGGCGCCTCAGCCCTTAGTCTTCAATAAGATGACCAGAACTGGACAGAACACACACCACAGCAGTGCTTCCGAAAAATCTAAATCTCTGGAATTCAGCAAAAATGTAACGATTATCCTGGGAGATTTATTGGTTGATTACGACAGAAACCAAAGACCTGGACACGGAGGTAACCATTTATCAGAAATATGAACCAAAAACGCATTTCAACTATTATTTACAGTGAATGAAGTTTTTGTGTAATTATGTTTAAAATTGAATTTGTGAGCCGACTCTTGTTATTAAATAATTACCGAAAACATTTTGTTTTTCTTAATCGCTTTCTTTATTAACTTAAAAATGTGTTCAAAAGCCATAAAACGTTCGGAAATTGCATTTTTAGGACCCGAAGCAGTAATTACATCAAACCTGGAAATACGGAGTATGGGACCCATCTCTGAGCTCGATATGGTAGGCATTCCCTTCAGCTCTACTCTTAAAACTCTATTAAATTTCTTTCTTCACCTAAAGATCCTTTTTATACATAATTTATTTCAACGAAAAAATAACTTAAATTAAATTACAATACATTGAAGAAAGACTTTTATAGACGTTATTTAAATAAATGATTTTGTCTGTGCTCTGAAGCAATTTTCAAAAATAAACTAAAGTACCTGTCTAAGTATCAAGATATCAGAGCAAACTCTGCTTGAGTCTGATGTTTCGTATCAAATGATGGCCACAATTGTTATAAATTGACTTATATTTGAGACTTTTAATAGCGTTGAATATAATTTTTCAGACATAAGTGATTGTAATATTGTGTCACATAATATGATAAATGAGTAGTAATTATGCAAAAAATGAACGCTTAATATAAGCCTCGATTAATCAAAAAACTGATTCAATCGAAAAGATTGATTTTTTGTAACTCAGCAGCCATTCCTCTACGGCTATAATCCAATGAATTATTCTAACAATTAGTCAAACCATCGATTGTTGTGTTCTTCAGAATTATTGAGGCATTCATTGCGTTATTCGTTAATTTCATTAAACCACACATTTTGCTGACTTTAGTTAAGGATTAGGGGACAGTATTTCGACCAATAATTCCTTTTTAGTTCTTTTAATTATCTCTTATTTACAATAAGAGCACAGAATAGACTTAATTTGTTGGATATCTTAATGAAATTTCACTGAAAACTTTATCTTAAAGGAGTATTCACTGGACTGTTATTTTCGTCAGAAATGGTTGGATAAAAGATTGCAATTCGCCGGTCCCTCTGAGTTCTTGAGCCTCAATATAAATATGCTTGATAAAATATGGAAAGTATGACACAGTTTTCACGATAATAATAATCCAAAATTAGAAATCCATTAATAAAATTAATTGAATTTTTAATTAACGTTCGGAAAACAAAATATATTAATCAAAACCAATTAACAAAAGTCTCGACTCTTTATTAATTGAATTAAATTTTAACATTTGACACGTTTTTGCACTTAAGCCGGACACCTATTTCCACACTGGGAAGGGCTCTCATTTGCATACAATAACCCGTCCGAATAAGTTCGTGCGAATCTACCAAGATGGATCTGTCCTCTACTCTATGAGGTATTCAATTATTTTGACATTCATTCGATTGATTCCTAAAATAAGATTTTGAAGTCTAAGAGGAGATGACAACAAAAAATGTCAAACAGTTTTAGTAAAGACTAGACATTAGATTACATGAAATCAAAGAACTTTCTGCTCTATAAATCAAAATAAATGTCAATTTGATTGACTTTCTATTATTTGTTCGGCGGATGGCCTCAGGTCTGAACCAATAATGAAATGGCTCTCCATTTGACACAATGACCCTTTGATTTACTGGCAACACATCCAATAATGACATATTGGACAATCGCATAATGACAATCGCATATTATGACAATTATAGCCAAGTTCTTATTTTTAGCTCATTAGTTGACTCAAAACATATTTGAATTTCTATTAAATTTTGATTTCTTTGTGTTCTTCGCTCTCAGCAAACAATCGATGAATAAAATTCTTATTTTAGTAAATATTTTTGTCGAAAGGATTCTATTTTTGGTGATCTCTCACATCATTAAAGTTAAAAACTTTAATATTGTTATCAAATATTAAGAATTTTTTCTTTGAATTCAATTCAATTCTCTACTCTTTAGGAGAAGTAATAAAAAGAAGAGTCAGTCGACTAAATAATAGATTTATTTTCTCTATCAAAGCAAACATATGAGTGAAGTACTCATTATTGGGAAGACATGAGCGGAGAGATTCTCGAGAGTCAATCGACTGCTGAGTCGCTTCTTATCTATCGATACATATAACCAAATTCGTAAATATATTGCAGACTAACCATCAAATCGTTGTGTCCAATGGATTTGCACCACTTTCCTATGGATAAACAGAGGCCAGTACTCAATAAATGCTGAGCTTTCACTACAAAATATACATTCAAACAAATACTTATTGTCTATTATTTTCGTTTCAGTTGTCCACTCATTTTCGGGAGTTGTGAGTCCACTCCAATGCACTTTCAAATCGATTCAATATTTGATCGAATAAATTGTCTTTTTTTTGACAAAACATTTTTCTTGTCTCTCAAATCACTTCAGATGGATATCCTAACGATCAGGTGGTCTACAGTTGGGATAAAAAGCCGGTCAGTCTTCCTGATAAGAAAGACTTCACTCTCTCCCAATTCGATTTATTGACTTACCCATGCAGAAACGGAACCGTCAGATTTAAAAGAGGTTCTCAAACAGTTATCTTTCCATTTCTTGCATTCAATGACATCAAATGTTTGTTTGTTTGTGTAGGCAATTATTCAATGCTGCAAGTTAATTTCAATTTGCGCCGACACGTCGGCTATTTCCTGATACAGATATACGTTCCCTGTTCTCTCATTGTGGTCCTCTCGTGGGTCTCCTTCTGGATAAATAGGTTCACACAATACTCTCATTCAATTGAATTCCTTTGAAAATAATTGTGACCTCACTTAAAATGTTTATTTTACAGGGAAGCCACTGCAGGTATGCCTTCATTCTGTTCAATATTCTCATCGAAATGTGAAAACTTCTCTCATTATTCATTTCCATCATTCATCTGATGCAGACCGAGTCGGACTAGGTGAGCTCTCTCTCTCTCTCTCTCGCTCTCTCTCTCTCTCTCTCTCTTTCTTTCTTTCTC
>JAQGBD010000872.1:0-21942 GCA_034698165.1 Punctoribates punctum | reverse complement strand
CCCCTAGGATTTTGGCCAAAATTTTGTGAAAAACCACCCCCCTATCCCCCCTGTCGGCGAGGACCTTGCTCATGTCTGATTTAATCCCATAAAAAAATCTTATTATTAACCCAAAGATTTAGAATTCAAACGACAATCTTATACATCAATGTCTCTAATGATTCACATATACTATAATATTATTATTATTATGAGTTGATGTCATCAATAGTAAAGATGTTTTTATTTGATGGCTGCCCTCATTTCAGTGGAGTTAAGGCTCACTATTTGTGAATTCCAATAATTTATTTCCCAAATTTTGTGATGTGACGGCATTTTATTATTTTCTATGATTCCTCTAAATGAGGCACACAATGGCATACAATCCTTATTCCAACCGCTATTCCAACCGCTCCCAAACTTTCCTCAAATTAAATGCCTTTTTGTGATCATTATTGTAATAAAAACAAAATTAATAATAATGTCATTTTTTTATGAAATTTTCTCTTGGTTTTGACTTCCCATTAGTCTAAATAAATTGCATTTCTTTACGAATATATTTATATAAAGTATTTGCTAAATAAATTGTTGCGATTGTCTTACAGCTCACAAATAGTGTCCAGAAATTGAGAACCAGAAACTGTCGAGAGCTTTAAGTTCTGTTTGCTTTTTATTAGTATTTTCTCAAATTCACTCTATTTTTCATCAAATTAATTGAATTTATTGAAATATTTGGTATCGAATATGGAATGAAAAAGGATTTCCTTCAATTTGAAACTTTTATTCTGTGTCTAATATATTACCTTCAGATAAATGTTCTGCGATTCACGACATTTAAAAAAATGTTGAAATATTAAGTAAACTTTGATTCCGATTTGAGAAAGGTGATTTGAATGTGAATTAGTGAAATATTTTGGTGATCCATATATCTGTGATGTGGTGTCTATGCAATTGAATAGAAGAGAGTAATGGAAAGCAGGCGTCCTTTGGAACCACTTGCTTGCAATACATGTCTTGTAAGTCAGTGCCATTTAAGGCAAACTCTGACAACAATGAAGTGAAAGGACTGAAATGCTATGAGAACTGAGATTTGGGTCTGTGCTCATCACTTGTTTTGATGAAACATCAATAACTTATATCTATAAGTAAGGACTGAAGAGACTGAACAGAGTATACATTTTTGAATCAGGCGTTCGGCGTTTTGTTGGATTCGCTTCATTTGTCTCTCTTCTGGCTTTCGTTCCGCATCTCTGCATTTGGCTCTTCCAGTGACAGGTAAACAAAGAGCATCCCATAGTTTCCGCTTTTCTCTCTTCTCTCTGCGATTCCCCTCTTTATTGATGCAATCCATAGACAAAACAGACCGAAACAGAGTTTGTTGTAGCTCTGAATCACTCTTATTCTGAGCCGCGCTCTGCCTCGCGTTTACACTTCCGATGCAATAATGGGATCCAATTGAAGCACTTTATTCATGACCCGATTCTCTTATTATAATCTTTTTTCAATACAATTTATGATATCTGTGCTGTCTTTTCCAGAGTCTACTCTAAATGAGAGAATAATAAAATTTACAATCGCTTGGAAGGCAGAGCCAAAAGGCCATACCATACCATACCATACCATACTATGCCATTCCATTCCATACCAGAGATATACTCACATCTCTTATCTATGATCTCAAGCCATGACTCTCTGTCTTTGAGCTCAATGTAATGTCACATAACTTTTGTATTGAATTAATACTTACTATTGATATGACTGATAAAAAGTGAAACAAAACTAACATAAGACTAACGCTAATGTTTTCTTTCTATCAATACAAGTGAGAGGACTGTCTCTTCGATACCTACCCTACCCTTTGCATCGAATGCATTCTAATATCGATCGGATCGAGAATTTAGTTTAAGTGAAGCACACATTAAGTAATTTGTTTGAAATGATTCAAAAGCTCTGACAAACACTAAGTTATCTGAAATAAAAGTATAAAAATGTTTCATTTTGATTGAATCAGGGTCTTTACTATTATTATTGATCAATTGTGTTGTGCCATAAAGTTTGTTGCTTTGGGCCAATAATATGGCTGTGTTTTGCATTAGCTAATAGTCAATAGCGCACAAACATATTTAATGTTATGGATTAATTGGGCCGTTCCCCCACTCGTCCTCTTTTTGCTCGTCATATCGTTGTCCAGTCATTTAGTTAAATGGTTTCGCCAATGACAACATCCCACAAAATGAGGCACTCGGGGGAGCACTAGACATAGGATTGGTAACTAGAACTGGTCGAGTTGGCACTCAGAATAATAATAGTGGTTTTAAGCTGATGAGACTCAGACTCGTTCACCACTCACTTCAACCCAAAGTAATTCTGATTTACGCCATAGACTAGTGAAGAGTCTGTGCGAATGAGGCGCGCATTTAATTCTCTAAAGCATCACATTTTCACAATTTGTTTGTAAAAGAAATCAATAGTAAATGTGAGTCTTTAGACGTCTTTCACCTTTCATTCATACTTTATATAACTATTTGAGCGTATATTGGCTTAAAAAAGAAGGATAAAAATCAATCGGCTTAAGTGAGTGTCGCTTAAGGGACGTGTTTGCGGTTCTGTTTGCCCGACGCCTTCCAATGCACTGCTTTTCTTGTATTCCCCTTAGATTTTGATTTCTCTTCTCTTCTAAACTATCGATAAACTGCCATAAAATCTATTCCAACTATTTTTAAACAAAGAAAACAATTATTACAAAACATTTGCTTTTATTTTGAATTAATTAATTGAATTTGTTTTCAATATTGATTTCGATTCTGAAATTCTCAGTATTTTCTTAATTTATACTTTCTATTAGCGGTGAAGTGAGTGCGCACACAGTCGGTGCTGTCGGATGCTGTGATACCTGCACATAATTTTCTCTGTTATACTCTCAAAGAGCAAATCTAATGAGTTTTCGCTTTTAGTGATCAGCATGAATGCCATGAGTGCCTCTCTGTTTAGTGGCTTGTATTGAGCGCACAGTCCTTTCAATTTGCATATCAACAGCTTATAAGACCAAATTCTCTTTATTATCTCACTATTGTGTTGATGAATGCCTGGGGTAAACCTTAATCATGTTAGCTTTACTTCACGTAAAATCAGTGCTCTCTCTCTCTCTCTCTCTCTCTCTCTCTCTCTCTCTCTCTCTCGATCTCACACACACACACACACACACACTCACACTCACACTCATTGGATATTTTCTTTATAGACTTTTGTGTAATACTTTTATTGAATTTTACAATTTAATGAAAGTAAGAGCTAAAAGGGAATAGTTTTTGTTGGAGGTCTGCATAATTGAAAGGAAAGGATTACCTCAGCTTTCATTAGATAGTCGGGTATTATATACTATGACTGCTGTCTGACAATTAGAGTCGTTGTGCAGAGGATTCCAAATTATTATTAAACGGTATATAAATTTTATTTTAAATAAATTGTCGATCAGTTTTAGGCAGAAAAAAATGAATGTATTTAAATATAATTGTTTTCTTACCTCTAATTTCTATTATATCTCATTCGGTATGAGTCATGCGTTAAGAGTTTGTTTGTCGACAATTATCAAAACTTTTTCAAAAATAAACAGGCTAACTTTGGTAAGAAGAGAAAGGCATTTTTTCCATTGCATTTATGAGCCAATTAGATTTATCTTGTAATTCCTGAATGATGCTTTACTTTCCCTGTAATATGTCATCTGCTGACACCTGGTTAAAAAAAGGGTTTCAAAATCTTGAATTTGTGGTCCTTATAAATTGCTCAGAATAGATCTACAAAGGTATAATAATTAAAGACCATGATAAATTATTTGAAACTCTGAACTTCTTCATTGAAAAAATATTCGTTGGAATCGATTGAAATGAATTTTTTCCGTTTAATTCTGAGGAAGCGTTTGATATCTGAGTGTTTGAGAAGCAATGCGTTCATACACTTTATGATCATTTTTATTGATTTTCGGTGCGTCTAATCCATGGACTTTTATGTACACTTTACCTGTCATTTTGAACGAATCAATGCCTTATCTGGCGTTCCCAACGTCCAAATCTGCCTCTGAAACAGCTTTCGCACAAAAAATTAAATGTGAATCAGAAGGCAATGTCTGAGTTTTATACTTCACTAATCTTTGTTAAGCCTTCTATCAAAAAATGAACAAAGAATTAAGTGCTTCATATCTGGGTTATCATATCGAAAGTGGTCCATCAGATGCACCTGTCAGAGCCAACTGTGCCTCAACATTGATATAACAAAATCAACTTTTATTATTAAACAGAGTATATAAACGCTTCTCATATGGGCTCCACTTTCTATTTGATCCAATTTCAGGGATGGCTAACAGACTCACAGTTTCTCTCACTTGTAATGAATCGAAATCCAATGTTTCGATAACTTTTACCAATTTTCTCATTCTTTGCTTTTTTAAAAATCGTTTATTCATTTGTAAACATAAATTTTCAGCTTTTAATCACCATTTATTGTTTCCAATGAAAGATAGGAATTGCTTTCATAATATTCAACTTAATTAAGTATTTCAATGTTGATGCGAATTAGAAAAGAGCAAGGTTGCCAAATGCTATTTTTTAGAAGTCCTTCTGAGTTGGAATAATTGTTTGAATGCTCCGAGTATATGAGCAAGATAAAACCAGAATCATAAAACCATAAATGAGGCATAACGTGATAGAAAAGTTTTCGAAAAAAACAAGAACTTTAAAAATTGAATACCTTATAAGGAATTTTTGGTATTTCACATGTTTTTGAAGAAAGGCACCTAGCATTAAAAATTAGCCATAAGTTTCCCATGGATTTTGATATACCGTCAGACCATCATTATAATCGATTTGGTGGATGACCGTGGGAAAACCTGGAAAAGCACTTTAAGACAACGAAATGATTAAAGAAAATTTGTTGGACAGTGTTTGACAAAATCTGTTCCCTAATCTACGAGAGTGAATAGAGTATTAGGATTTGGTTTGAGAGTCAGTGGGTATATATGGATGGGTTTGCATAACTCGTTGCAAAACTTTATGAGCCATAAGTAATAGTGAAGAGACGTATAAACGAATGAGAGTCCAAATAGACTTTTAGCGTATATAAGACTAAAGTTAGGCAAATGTATGGCCGACTCCATAGAGTGATCGAAGTTAGTGTTGGCCTCAATTGTGTCGTTCGAGTCGTTATGGAATTATGCAGTTATGGAACATCAGTGGATCGCAGCAGTGCTCACATCACTCACAAGGAAAGGCACACATCATTGGATATGAATGTTATATCCATTGAAAAGTGTATGACTCGATCCTAACGGCGGAAGTTAATCATTACTATTGCTTTAAATTATGACTAATGCAGAGCTCCATTCGATGCCATAGACTTCCATTATTGCAGTGAAGCCTCTTTTCATGAGCTGCTCATTTTGAAGTTGATGGATGAATCGCTTGTAAAATATGACATATGATTCAAACCACGTACGCTCTCTGGCAGCGCTGCCCCAACATTACCTACCCCTACATTTGGACTGCTATCAGAAAGCTATAGGTGTACTCAAAGTAACGAAGTTATAGAAACCTTCAATTTGAGTCAATTCATGGATTATTTCATATGTCTTCGTCTCTATGGTTCACATGTCTTTACATGCCTTCATTAAGTTGCCATTCGTTGCCTTTCGTTGCCTTTCGTAGCCTTTGGTTGCCTTCTTTGCCATTTCCTTTCTAAATCATAGCCGTTTAGGTGAGACATAGCTCCCAACCCCCACACAAATCACTCGGTTCTACATTTCTTTACAAAATCTTTGAGTTAACGTTCATATGTTTTTATAACTTCTTGTTTGACTGAATCAAAGAGATAATCATCATGGAAATTCAAATTCCAAAGTCGAAAAAATTAAATTTCTACTAAAATGAATTGATTTTATGATAAAGGGTGTGATTGACTGATAAATGTAGTGATAATAACAATCATTTCTTAGCTGTGGATTAATCGACAGCTCTTTTCTTTGCCATTTGAGTAGTTTTTGAGTTGAAAGCAAACGGCAATCGCAGCCATTCTTAAAGTTATGCCGAAATCAGGTTAGTGTGAGTGCACTCCAATCACTTATAAAGTTTATTTTGTAATTGCGTTTACAATCAAACCAAGTTTATGTCAATCTTTAAATCACTCTTTTAATGGCTTTCATAGAATAAGTGCTCCAAAGGAAAGGCAAACATAAACTGCAGTCTATTAATCGTTTGCAACTGTTATTCAAATGTATATTTGATTAACTAATTCTATTGTCAATTGGTCTCTATTCCAATCACTTCCAATCAGATGCCATTGTTTTTTCTTAAACTCATAACATATGGATCTACTCCTAAACAACTTTTTCCCCATTAAAGACTATTAATACCAAAAGGAACTCATCTTATTCTTTCCTTACCTGATAATAGAGATTACAAGTTGAGCATGTTTATATTAAATCGCTTAAACAGTTCTAAAAAAAACTGTTTTCGAAATCAGTGAAAAAATATTTAAGGATTAAATTAATCGAAAAGCGTTTGAAATTCAAGAATCAATTGTTTTTCATTTTATAAATTGGAAACAAAGGCACTGAAAACGCAAACTCACGACAAAATGAAAATAAAAAATCGGAGACTTTTGACAAAAATGAAAATAAAAGTGGAATAACATTAAATAAAAAGCAGTTTTAGTATCAGTAAAAGTCAGGAAAGTATAGGTCGGCGTTTCAATCGAATTACCCCACAATTAATAGCAGGGCCGGCAGAAAAACACATTTACGGTGAAAGGCTTTTTATTAGATTAAGAGTTAGAGCACAGAGAAGGGGAGTAACGATCACAAGATCATCACAGACAGTACCAGAACAGCACTGTCTGATTCGAGCTCACATTAGATTACTGTGAATCCAGAGCTCAAAAATAATGATATATTCTGTAGTGAAAAGTCCAAATTGGACTCATGTTGAGCCAAGGTATCCAACCTAACTGTCATACCATTGCCATCGTTGCCAGGGGTGACGTCCGGCGCAGAGCCTAAATTAATTAACTTTTGTCGTCACATCAATCAAATTGATTTGATTTGTTTTTTGACTCGAAAATCAACCCAACGTTAGTACATCGATATCCACCTGATTTGATGATCATTTTTAACGCTTCACTCGCCATAAGTGAAGAGAGAATCGTTTTCAATGAATCCTATTTCACTCCATTTTGTCATTACTCCCCATCTCTGGGGTTTCTCCGCCACTACATCAATGAGTTGTCATCAGAAAGAGTTCAGACCTATGAATATGAGACACAAAATAATTATTGTCTAACTTTTCTTAACTCTGATTTATATCAAATTAAATCAATTCAATGATTTCTATGAATTCACGTCAAATAAATGGGTCTCCATTTGAAGCTATGGGCGACCGGAGAACAGAATAAGTGATATTAAGACTACAAATATAATTCATTTCGAGCGAACAGATCGATGCAAATGAAACAAAAATGGATTGTTCTTGATAATTCAATTTTATGTTAAATTTATATAAAACGTTTGCAATGTTTTTAATAAATTTAGAGTTTGTGTCACTCAGTAGAGAGAGTTATTGTGATTCTAGTCAACCATTCCGTTCCTATTTATTAACTGTTTATTTAAGAATTAGAATACTATTTATACTTAATATAGAATTGATTTCGTGGTTTTGTCGGCTTATCTTCAATGATGAGAATGTATGCAGTGATGGCACTTGTCTTTCATTGTCTTTTATGGATGATTTCCTCTTCAGTCATACGTTGAGAATTGTATGAAAAAATCTGTGACTGAATCATGATTTGCATAAATATCTAAATTTCAAATAATATCTTAAAGTTTAGGATTATATTTACTGAACTTATATTTGAGGGAAAATATTTCATTATTTTTAATTTATTTTCAGTTGAATTGGAGGTTAAGATGCCTGAAGACACACAACTTATAGCCGAGACGACAGAAAAAGCAGATTCAGCCAAATCTGTTGATAAGTCAAAACATTTAGTCGATGTCTCGTCAAAAACAGAAGAATTAGAGCTAACTGTAAATGATATGAAAACTTCAGTCAAACCAAAGAAGACATCGAATAAAACAAAAAAAGATAACAAACAAAACGATATGATTTCGAGTCCAGAAATCAGTGCCAAAGATATTATTTGCAATACTAAGCAAAGAAACGGATACACAAAGAGCAACACCACTGACAATACTCAACGAACTCAAGACAATGAAAACAATGCCATAATTGAAGAAGAAGTTAATGCAGTCAATGGTCACGAAGCAGACGACACAGACATTGAAGAAGAACTTCAAGTGGATTGTAAAGTGGATGACCAACAAAGCAAAGGTATGCAAATCGTATTCAATAGTTTTTAACATTTGATCATTTCTTTACTCATTTAGTTATATCGACCGATAAAAGTGAGCGCATTAGTGACCAGATCTCTGATAAGTGTTCGGACATACAGACAGAGGATAACAAAATCAAAGAATATTTGCAACGAAGCGATACTGCAGTCATATTCGCAGAACCGGTAGAAATGCTCGGAATAAAGACTCAATTGATTGGGAACAACGAAAACAACGAAAAAGATGGACAATCAGTTAGAGATAGGGTCGGAGACAAAAACACTAATGAAAATGGAATTCCTCAAAAGCATTCGTCCAATCAAAGTAAGTCTTACTTTTGTTTTCATGGCTTTTACTTTAGTGGAGAGGGTCTCAAAGAGGTCGACGCTATTATACAGTTGTGTATACTCAGGAAAGCGCCAGAATAGGGACTCTTATTTAACTATGAATAGAAGGATAGAACAACGAATGCCAGCGAATGCCGCTTAGTATCCAGGGATCCATCCATTGAGCTTTAAAGTTGTGCTGAGCATTGCTGCCGAGTCGGGTACATGTACCGGATATCCATCCGTTGCTGACTTGTGAGTAGTGAAGAACTCTTAGCTCAATGGTATATATATGAGTGGTGAACGACTCAAAGAAAAGAGCAAAAGACCCACCTTTTATGTGAACAACATTTGTATGTTTTAAAAGCAATGCATTCGAGCGAATAAAGCGGTAAACAGTGAAACAGACAACTAATCAATTGAACGCTTCTCTCACTCAACAGAAGATAACTTTTAAATCATTTGCTTTTATTGTGTGAATCGTTTCTTTGGTTGTCTATGAGTTTAGATAATGCAATACTATTTATGTATAAATTGTATGGCATTAGTATTGCTGCCTCACAAACCACAACCAGGAGGGGAGAGTATGACTCAAGCTTTCTATAGAAGTCAAATCGACCCGTCATCAAAATTTTGCACTAAACCAATATTTTACTCCTAAAATATGATCGCTCTTTCGAAACAGTCTTTTCTCAGTATTTTTGGTTTTCGGGCGGACCTTCAGTCAGTTGGAGAGCCTGGCTATTAGTGATGCTATACGTATCGTCATATCTATCAAAGGGCCTCATATAGTGAAAAGGAGAGAGTGATTCACAGGAAGGTCTTTAATGATTGTGCACAGCACGGCCTCTGCTAGTAATGTGTTGACTGTGAATTGGTTGACCCCCTCTCTCAACCATTTGCTGTAAAGCCAGTGATGCTCTGATGCACTGATCACTTGTTTGGTTGTATACATATATCCTCTGTATAAACAGGACATCAGCGGCCAGTTTTGTTGAATTTAGATGTTATGACTTGTCTTAAGTAATATTTTGCGTCCACTCATTGGTCAGATTTATTTCTCTTATGACCGGAGCCACTACTGAATCACTATTTTATGTGATGCTTATACTGACCTCCATATTAAACATAATTTCATAGTATTTCTGATGACAAGTCGACACATATTACACCAAATTCGGGGCTCTGTTATAGAGGGGACGACAGACTATTTGAAACTTATCGCACAGTCATCTGCCTTCTAAATACTAGTTGTCTTTTCCGTATAATGTAATGCATCGCTTATTTTTCTTCGGATCTCTCTCTCTCTCTCTCTCTCTCTCTCTCTCTCTCTCTCTCTCTCTCACTCACTCACTCTCTCTCACTCACTCACTCACTCACTCACACACACACACACACTCACACACAAAGACACATTTAAGACGAGCCATTATGAGTGGATATACTGACGGCAGTTGTAGTCGTGAGGCAATAGTTTAATCAGAGACCTGTTGTTGCAGTTCTGGAGCAGTGGTATAATAGATAAGACATAACACTTGATGCCTAACATTCTTATAAACTGATGACTCGATGGTAACATCCATTCCATAAGAGATATATGACTATTAGTAATAGCATTTGTGTTTCACTATTAGATATAAGTCATGAGAAATAGAAAATATTTTTTGTATTTTTGCTTCAATTTTATTATTAGCATTAGTTTTACTGTTCATAAGACGACAAAACCTTAGCGACTGAATGGCGCCAATGGATGGCCAGAGTAAGCGATCTAAGCATTGAGTCTCTTATATTGAGCACATGATGAACAGTTCTACTCCTGTTCTGCCATTACTACTCAACATTGCCTTCCAGTGAACTCAATTCAAAGCCGTTATTACTTGACTAGCAGTAAGAGGAAGGACTGGACAGATATTTGTATGAAAGCAATACATTTAGATGAGTGCACGGAATTAACTGTTCTGTCGGATAACATGATGTGATGCCAATACGATATGTTTACTTTTGATTCGCCAATCGAACCGTTCATTGCTTTCATGTCAGCAAAGGATTGCAAGGATGTGCTCTTTCAGGGACTTATTCTTTAACTTTGATTATTGTAAGCCCTGTATATGTCTGGCAAACAGCAGTAATTCATATGGATTGAGATGAGCACAAATACAAAATATTTATCAAAAGTCCCGAATCACTCCTAAAGAGCAGTAATTGTTGGTTAAGTCAATGCAGATATCAATGATATCTAATGGAAGGGATGTATTATTTGAGGCCAACTGTTCTCATAAGCGAACTGTGATCAGGTTTTCTTCAAAGCTATAGCTATATGGCTATAGCAGTGCTCTTGCAGTGCAAGTCCTAACTCACAGCTTAATTAAGTTGAAGTAAATTACATTTGCGCTCAGTTTGTGTTTCATTTTTACTTTTGGTCAAAATAGACTCAATAACTCATAGAAGTCCCCAAACAGTAGATCAAGTCGTATGTCGTATGATAGGCGTCTTGGTCTCGTAGTTGTGATGCGTTAGCTCTGGTATATTCATTTTGCTTAAAAAGATTGAATGCCTTCCCATTGAAGTTATGCTCGACATTAAAGCAAATTTAATTAATGCAGACAAAGCAGGGCTTCTTCTAAAATGTTATCATTACTTATTTGGCCAAAAGGTAATAATTCTTGTGAAATGAAGGACTGCTCGTTAGCGTCGGTTCAGTTACATATCGCTAATGTAAGCCAAACTAAAAGCCATATCTATATTAGTGAACCCATGTTTTCCAGATTAGTGTCAGTAATTTCTCCACTATTTTTGTGGTTTCATACCAAAAGGGTACGGATCACATACATTATACGCCATCATAATCATCATCATAACTTTATTTAGAGATAATGAGTGCCACTGTATGACTGCTTCTGTTTTGTATCAAAGCAAAAGCCGCGGGCGGTATCTCACGGCTGCCTCCACCACAAGACTGAACATCGCTTCAAATACTATTTGCTATTAAACACATAATAGACCTGCAATCGCGCAAAACACGATTAAAAAGTTTTAATATCTCCTTAATTAATCTCTACCTCCCGGGCCTCATATCTAATATTTTTTCTGCAACATTAAGTTATTCATAAATTATTACATCAGTCGTCCCTTTGTTCCCTCAAATCTGTTTTCTCCACTCTTCCAAACTTTTTCCAATCACTTTACCTCGACTCTCTCTCTCTCTCTCACTCACACACACACACACACACACACACACACATCAGGTAGCATCATGTATATTTTTGTTTTTGAATTATTAAAAAATTATGTAAATTAATTAGAAATAATTTTGATAACTATTTGATTGATTAAAAAATAGAAAGCTTTTGATTACTGCCTTTAAATTGTTGTCTGATAGGAAAGGGTTGAATTGATTCTAAAAAATAAATTAATTAGAAGAGATTCATGACTGCATTGGAGAGAAATTTCATTTGTCATTTATTATGGAGTCTCTGTCCTAAACAGTACAGAATAACCATACGAGACAATAGGGATCGGACTAATTAACGGAGAGAACACCGGCGGCAGTCATTAATTTAAAACCGGTTAAAATAGCTTAAGTTATTCGCCCATTCGTTCAACTGATAACTTGCAGAATATTTATTGTCACCGAAACTGATTAAAAGTGTGCTCTCATTGCAGTCACTCTTTATGAACACTATTATTACTGAACTCTATTTTACAAAATAGAAACGAATAGAAAACAGTGAAAGGCAGGGAAATTGATGGGCGAATTGATGGGGAACTTCTCATTATTGTTTTTAAAAACAATTGATCCCAATCCCCTCATTTTGCGATGTTTGACATGATTTCATATAAAAGTGCATTTTCTTAGTTGTTTTGATGAAAACTTTGTGGTCAGTATTGGTCTTGAATTGTGAGACCGAAAAGTCTACTCATCCCTGATTTGTGTAAAGCATTATAGCTTTTAGGGTTGGATCCAAAGTATGGCACTTTAGAGAGAATATCAGAGCATTGAGTCTATCAAACACTTTGCTCTGTATGTTATTCATGCCATTGTGGAAGAGGTCGTCGCTTATATCCATTATAATGCTTTGTTAGATAAATTACATTTTCATTTGCTCTTTTATAATTGAAAAGCAATAATTAAGTGAACCTTTTTCTACACCTCTTTTTCAATGATAGCACAACATAACACACTTGGGTTAATACACATTGAAATATGAGTCGATAGCATTTGCTTTGTTTATCTATTATATAAGCGATGAAAGCCCAACACCGATGTCTCCTGTGCTGTATGTGTTCTATGCGCTCATATTGCAGTCTAACTAAGTTTTGCAACTCAAGCAAAAGCCAGTAATGCAGTCCTATTGTCTATTCTACCAAAAACAAGGTAAAGACAGCCATTATTGTGAGTGTTTGGCCAACCAATGGCTCGGCATATATACGGTGTTGTCGTTAGTGTGAGTGAGTCTATCAGTAATCCTACCGGTGCTTCACTCGCATTCAAAATGATTCGGATAGAAGTAAGCTTTACTATTGATATGGTTAGCAAGGCTTCAAACTTGTCTCTGTCTGTGTGTGCGCTCCACTCAGGCATTGTGTGCCTCCAAAGTATCGGTTTCACCGCTAAAATAGCTGTATTGCACACAAAATAACATTACAGGAGTAAAAAGGCTGCACTAAAGTCCTTCAAATAAGAGATAACTTTCGAATTGGCTTTATATCAGTCTATATATAAATATATATATATTTATTTCTATATATATATTATGCGGAAATTTATAGACACTGACTATTATCTCAATACTGTTGGGGAAAGGAATCGGATTAAATAAGAATCCAATACTTTTGTTGCTTTGGTTCTGACTTCGATCAGCAAAAGACGGATTTATGCCGACATAACCCCAGCATATAATCTATTGAACGTAAACTCTATTCGGTCCAACTTTTGTCTCATATTTGCGCCACTCTTTCATTGTCTGCTTGTTTGCAATAATTCTACTCAAAGTCAGGTACAGTATATTTGAAGAGTAATAATAAAGCCCTTATTTCCAGGCAGTAAACCTCACGAGATTTGCTTCCTTTATAATATTGGCTCACTTTCCACACTTTCTGCTCTTTCTACTCACTTCTCTCCTCTCTCTCTCTCTCTCTCTCTCTCTCCTCTCTCTCTCTCTCTCTCTCTCCTCTCTCTCTCTCTCTCTCTCTCTCTCTCTCTCTCTCACTCTCTCCTCTTCTCTCTTTATTCACTGCATTGTTAGAGTCTATGCTTAGTATTAGTGTATGATTAGAACGACACCCGTATGAGCGGTGATATGCAGGTTAAGTCATTTACACTCATTGCACGTAAGAGGTATTTCTATTTTGCCATCTGATGACAGAAAGCGGCCATTCAGACAGAGAGGCACGACTCGCATCTCTGGTTACACCATCTTATTGATTGAACAATTAAGCCTCCATCACATCCAACGCACTTCTATTGCAGGATCACATTAAACAGCCCTAACACTGCTTCAGTGCTTCCCCTAAACTTCTTCGACCGATCGAAAGACATTTTCTGGGTTTGCTCTGCACTTCTCTATGCATTGTATATATTGTGAGCTCTTCTTTTGGCCTCTCCTGTCATGTCTTTGAGGTGCTCTACACGTGATGTGCATCTCTAACTTAAATGATTTTCATTCACATCCAATTGAAGTTGCATGAGCCAATTTCTATTCCTTACCTCAACCTTTTGATGTGCTCTCAAATCTCTTAGCGCTTGAATTCAGATATTTTTATTTTAAAACTTTTCTCAAATCTTTCGTCACTTTATATGTTTATAGTGTCTGAAAATCATATTTTCTTCACATTAAACAAACTTTTTGCCAAAAAATATTAAGAAATTGGATTTCACTTATGTTTACTAATATTGAAAAATAAATTGTTTGATCGAAACTCTTTTCAATTGAGACAAACAATCGATACGGAAGTCAACGAAAGAGGCAAATATCAGAGCAAAAGCCAGTGTTTGTCACTAACATTAAACTAATAAAAATCTCGATTTTCTATTTAAACAGTGAACTAATAATTATTTGTTCAGATCACCTAGGGCTAACAAAAGACAGGTCTTCATTCAAAACAATCATTCTGAGCTTGCTACATCTCAGGCCAATAAACTCATATACCTTGGTACAAACATTCCATTAACTTTTCTATCAATATAATTATTAATAATTTATTATAATTTGTCGATTGTTTTTAATCCTTTAAAATAATCATTAATTGAAAGAGAGAGGTATCTGAATAAGAAGAAACCCTTAATAACGATCATCCAAAACGTTTTGGACCTTGTTTTTTGAGTCATCTATTGGTGAAATGTACGAAACTATATAATCAATGCATGCAATCATATGCAATGATTTCCAGTTTGTTTATTGTTACCTATGGCAACCCCCAATAAGGGCGACACCCTCCAGTCCAAAACGTTTTGGACTACCGATAGTAACTATTCTTGAATGTTATCACCAGACACCTGAAAGTGTGGACAGTATTTGAAGAAAATGTACAATCAAAATTTCTAGGAAATATTTTGGTAAAATTGAAATTATTTTTGGTAATTTTTTTAATGAAAATTAATAAATTAAATTTGATTAGAAAATTAGTTTTGAATTTAGATTAGAATAACGATTTTAAAATTTGAGAAAAATATGACAAATAGAAAGATTATAGATATTATAGATTAAAAGAGATTAGTTTTGATATGATTCAAGGATTCATTAAAACCAATTTTTATTTTTAGATTAAATTTTGTAATTAAATTTATTTTTAATTAATTATTTCTTATATAATGTAATTTTTTTCGTAAAAAAGTTGTAATAAAATTTTACCAAAATATTTTCTCGATGTTTTGATTGTGCATTTTCTTCAAATACTGTCCACACTTTCAGGTGTCTGGTCATTAGAGTTAATCTCAAATGAGTTTCAATGGAATCGTTTAGAAGTTTAAATCGTTTGACTCCTAAGACATCGAATCGAAGTATTTTTAAAACTTTATTGATTTCTCTCAAGTTTTTCTTCAAATCACTGAATTTAAGCCTCAAATAGACGAGTGTCACCTCACAGAGAGTAACCGAGACCATAAATGCTTGATTATTCAGATGAGCATGGTGATTGATGATCAAATACCAGAATAAATGAGTGATAAATTTCGAGTAAGACTTGTAATTCTCAGATCTAAAGCCAAGTATAATAATGAGGGCGTGAGTTGTGTTGAATATAAAGGTCGAAGTGATGTCCTGGGGTTTCATTTCTCTCGTCAATACATTCGTTCGTTTTCTTAATTCTTGCAAACTTTTGGTTGAGATTTCTGTGTCGGAGCCAACTCTCAAACCATTGAGATATTCAATGAAATACAAATTCCGTGTTCTCTCTCTTGGAGTTAAATAATTATAAATATAGTCAAATAGATTCAAATTTATATGATTTGAATACCGATTATGTATATAATTCTTAAGAAACCGATAGAAACTCCGACCGAAAACATCAAAACATTTGCAACAATTCTCTCTTTACTACTCATTAGTTAAGGGGTTCTCCAAAATTAGCGAAATGATCATGGTCGTGTACGAATAGCTTCAACAAATAGGTGAATGAAATTATCAACGAATAGAGGCATATAAATAGCTGATTTCTCTGACCCCTCTTATTTGGAACACCATTGAGATGATCAGCAAAAGAAGAAGAAATGCTGGAACTCTTCAAAAGATAAAATTCAATCCTTTCTATTGAACTGATTTTGTCGTCAATTTCAGAGCTTTCTATCCTTTTATTAAAACATTTAAAGAAACGATTCATTTTCAATGCAGAAGTCTATTACATCTATTTAAAAATTAGCAAGACAATCTACTGATGAAACTAACACTAAATATGGTATCGTTTTCCAGGTATACCGTAAGCAATATTTTATTGATCCTGACTAGTTTGAAATATGTGATCTAGTCACGAATTGGTCGGTAATTTAAAATTTTGAGATTATTCAGAAAATGATTAGATCAAGTCAACTTGGTCATTTATTTTACTTGTTTTGTAATATAATAAAATTTATTGTTTTGATTCCTATAGGTTTCAGATAATTCATAGAAATAATTATACGATTGCTTTAAAATTTAAAATTTAAATTAGGTTTAAAATTAGATCCTTGCTTCAAATTGAGGTAATTTCTTGAAAAAAATTGGAAATTAATCGTTTCGTTCTTCTCGAGAAAAATTAATTTTTTAATCATGGATCTTTCCTTTATTTTAGGTGAAAGTACATGTTTTTATGAAATCTTAAACTTGAATTTCATTTTTAATCAACTTTTATATTGCATGACTTGTTGGAAGACCAAGGTTGTTTTCAAAAATTAATGTTGTTTATTATAAAAATTTTTAATTACAGATTGATCTTGATACTAAATCAGGGTTGGCTTCTCATCGACCATAGGAGGCTTGTTTGGGTAGAGGAGGGCTTATTTGGGCTATAAGTCCCTCTTTGGCGAACCCTGTATTTAATCATAATAAAAATTGAACTAGCACGAATAAAAATGAACAAAAATTTCAGCAATTTGATGAACAGGGACAGTTTGTTTGGTCGGTGGCGTAGAACATGAATGTGGGACTGTTTACTGCTGAGAGCCGGGCCTTCAATAACTCCACGATTTGTGGATCGAGTTTTGGAGTTCGACTCAAAATCCACGCATTTTCTTAAAAATATTTGAATGTATTTTAAAAATGACTTCAATTGAAATAAAATATCAATTCTTACCGATACTGAACGGCACTAATGGAAGTGAGACACAGGAATAGGTCAGCGCATAGTTCTGGTAATCGGTCTCAAGAATCCAAAGACTTCCTCTTCCGACTGAATCCCATTTATATTAAAGAATTTTCGATAAATTCAAGTTTAAGGACAAATCAATTGATACTTACAGCCGCCGAACTGAACCGTCAATTTAGCTGGATCAGTTGCGTTTGGAGTAGCTATACCTCGGATACTAATCGGATAGTTGATCCTGGTAGCAATCAAATATATCAATAGACTGAAGAAGGTAACAATGTCATGATTACAGTTTTAGAATGGACCTGTTCAAAACAGTGATCGTTCCGTTCGTATTAAGAGAATAGTTGGCTGTAATGCACTTCTGTCCCGCCTCCCAGACATTCGGGTATTTCTCTATTTCATACCACTTTCCTGTGAACTGAGCCATAAATTTGATGAAAAATGAATTGAATGCAAAATACTTTTTGATACCCTTTGAGGTTCAAAATTCTCAATTGTTTGGACGGCCGGACAGGCAGTGAAAACAACTCGGGTCACACTCGCCAATAGACATAAATATTCAAATTTAAACATTTCAAAGCACAGTTCAATTGAAAGTCCTTGCATTCAATAAAAACAATCGTTTGATTTCTATTCTTGGCTTTTATACCGAAAAACTTTATCAGAAGTTTTTTTTGCACCGAATTATTAATTACTAGAATAGAATGTGTTTATTCATAATTTCCAAGAATATAAACAAAAATAAAACAAATCTCGATAATGATTCGGAATTATTATCTGAATTATTACTTCGATGATCACAGCCTTGACTTCAATGAGTAATAATTTTATTGGATTTTAATTGATTATTGTTTGCCATAAAAAACAACACATTTTTAACATTCAATTCGTGTTCACAAATATTATTTGAGTCACTTCCAAGATTACAACACTTATTAAGCTGACTTTCTCGAGTGTCGGGGTGTAACCACTAGAATCTGACGACTTTAAACTGGGTAATTAGTCTTCAATGAATTTCCTGATGAATGAAAGGAACAATTCTTTTGCTATTCTCTCGGAAACCGATTGACAGGAATTTATTTTCCATTTTAAAGGCTTTTCTTCGAATCGATGTCAACGTAAATATGTTTTGTTTGTCAGGTTTTAAAACAAAAGACTTTCTTCTGATTATATGACTAATCATTAGACAAACACTGTTTAAAAAATCTCTCCTTTTTTACACAAATATCAGTAAATTATTAACAAGTTTTTAACAGAGAGAAAGTGATAATTAATTGCTTAATACTTTCACTTTTGTTTCAATCGACAAATATTTAGTCTTCAGATGACAACCAATTCGTGGAAACTAATGGAAAAGTTATCGACTTTTTTCTCTGGGATTTGAAAAATCATATTTCACTTAACAATAGTCTAACGAAAAAAGATGTTTGATATCCAGTGAAGCAAAACTTGTTTAATAACTCTTTTTATTGAATAATGTTCTGTAAAATGGGTTCAAAACAATTAAGAAATAAAATATAGAAAACTATTTTCGAGGAGAAAATTCATCGATGAATGTGTTTGACCTCAAAATTATTAAACAGTATTTCGATTATTATTATTATTACTTCCTTTTGATTGAAAAAGAGTTTTGATTTTTATTGAAAAACAATTTGTATTAAAATTGTTTCAAAAAACCTTTTCTTTGGTTTTGAAAATTAGTTTAAAAATAGTTTTTTTGTACTAAACGTGAGGACAGTTTGTTTGGTCAGTCTTTACAAACTGATTGGTATTACTCTTGTATTTTGACAACACTTTTGTTAGACTATTGACTCGGTTTTGCTCGAGAGTCGGCTTTCGGCTCAAAATCCATGAATATTCTGAAAAAAGACGAAAATAATAATTAAATCTGAAATTCAATGACAAGAATCGTTTAATTAATACCTAAACGCAATGGAAATTTTATGAATGTGGGGACCGGCAGTTGCCGACAGTTATAGACCAATGCATAGGAGGTGTAGTCAGTGTCGAGGAGGGAATAGCCTCCCGAAGGAACTGTCAATTAGAAGAGACAACCATTAAAATAAATGCTATAATATTGAAGACAATTGTGAGCTCACAGTAACCGAACTGAACCGTCAGTTGTGAGGCCGACGTCTTGGAAGGTGTGGCCAATCCATGAATGGCTACCGGTTTGTCAATTCTGGGAAACAAAGGTTTATTCAAAAAACAATTGAAACAAAAGAAAAAGTGTTTAAAATTGATTTGATTTAAGATATAAAAAGTTGTTTACAATTTAAAAATTGCCTGATTGTGGACATTGACGGTCCCATTAGGGTTGAGGCTGTAGGTGGCGGTCGTGCACTTCTGGCCCGACTGCCACACCATTGGGTACTTCTGGATCTCATACCACTTTCCCATATACTGAACAAAATGACATTTTATTAGTTTTGCGATAAAACGGTCAGACATTGACTGAAAATACGATAACATATTGTCGACAGACTTAAGGCATACCTTTTTCGGCTCAAACTTTTCCATTGTTTTGACGGCCGGACAGACACCGGGACTGACTCTCGTCGACAACCAAAACCCGATTAATGCCACAAATATTGCGAAAAAGATAACACTTTTGGAGATCATATTTATTGTCAGAATTAAAACTAATTTTAAATTAAAATTGATTTGAGTTTTAGTGAAAAACAAATCACTTGTTTTGAGTCTAGTCTACAGTCTGTCATACAATGTGGTTGTCCTTGAATTCAGTGATTATATCCAATTCGTCGACTAATAGACACCACTCTCTCCACTCTCTCTTCTCTGACGTCTCCCACCGCTTATAGGAAGAGCCGACAGGCATTCCACTGGCAAACTGTTCAAAACAAATCAAATTGTCTAGTACAATTTACACTACAACACTACAAATACTTATTGCCATTATAAAGAACACATTCCTATGAAAAAACATTGAATATATTAAGTTTGTTTGTTGAGCATGATCATTTAAACAATATTATGGCTAATTTGTATGTCAGTCCATTAGAAAACCTTTATTTGAATTTCTCTTAAAATTAAATTTTAGTCTAAAATAAACTGATTTTCATTTCAATAGAAATCCATTGATTTTCTCTGAATATAATGTTTTATAAGATTTTGATTTTAATTATTATTTTCTATTTGAATGAATGTCAACAAAACTTAGAGAATGAATCTTCATATTCACACTCTTCTCAGTTATTGTCGAACAGTTCCTCTGATTATTCTCTTACAACAGAAGACATGTATGAGTTGGAGGACAATACCACTGAAGCCGACACTCAGTCCTCAATACAGAATAATAATCAAAGTGTTGAACAAAACAATGAGTTAACGACAGAACAGTTATCCAGTGATAAGACAAACACAGAAGAAGACCAAGATTATTCGAAAAACACACCCCTTTCAGCCGATTCTACTTCGGAAAAAAGCACACTCATAGCACCGATAGAAATAGTATCGCTCAGTCCTCTGGTTTATGTGTATTTCGCTTTTTCAGTCATTTATGTCCTGATTCTTGTCTTTTCTTTGATTTGGTTTCGATTTCTATGAATTCCTAACAAATTATTAACAGTTTCTGTCTTTTAGGTCTTTGCGAACATTTTTCAATGTTTTTAATAGAGAAGAGTTTAATGAAAATGAAGTCAATGGTAATCATTATCTAAATCAATGGTCTCTTCCATTAATTAATTTTAATTTTATTATTCCATTGAAGATATGATTCCAGTGTTGAAGGTCTCTGAGCCGAGGACTGGTGTTCCCCAACCAAATATGTTTAAGGCTTCACTTCCTGGTGTTCCTAAAGAGAAGTCAGATATGGAGGAGATGTCCATTCGGTCACAACTTTCCGACAAAACCTCTAAACAGACTGAAGATCATTAATTGAAGAGAGGAGTGGCCTCTCGTCTCTCAATAACTCATTGATTTTCAATTGATTTTAAATTATTTGATTTATTAATAAATAATTTATTCACTGAATAATTGGCGAAATGTTATTTCATTCGGAGAAAGTTTGCAAATCACCAGAACAACAGTAAATCAAAAAAGACAAGAACAATAATTCAGACAAAAACAAATATAAGATAAATTGAAGTTATGCTTGCAATTGGACCTGATCCAACTTGCAATCAACTTTCTTGGAAATTTTCATTTTCAATAACTTCTTTAATGAAAATCAAATCCTTTTACTTCTTGGTTTTGGTTTGCACTCATCCCGACAAATATCCTGGGCAATATCGTGATCCACTACTTCTATTTCTCGATCTAATGGAAATTTTCAAATATAAACATGATCATATTTTACGAGGATTACTCACCAAAACATATGTAATGGCACCGTTCCGATAGGCTCCCGAAACTTGACTTATCGACCTCAGGATCTCCTTCTTCGCCGCTTTTCGGTTCAGCCCGTCGGCTCGGCACTTACCCGACAGCAAGAGTAAGTCTCACGAGAGTCACTCACTGATC
>JAQGBD010000871.1:0-21943 GCA_034698165.1 Punctoribates punctum | reverse complement strand
CTAGCCAATTCTGCAAGATAGTTGCAGGTTTTTTGTGGCCGATATGTTTACTAAGGTAGTTGGCCATAATAATCAGGCCATTTGGTCCCGATTCTTCGTGACCACCAAAGATCCTTCCAGTGTTAGAGTAGAAGACTTTTATATCTAAAATATCTTTCCTAGTTGCAATAATTAATTACATCTGTAATAATATAAAGTCACTTCTTATTAAATTATATAAATGAACTAGATATTTTTTTGATTTTGCAAAACCAAAATTTTATAAATGAATGGGTTTTAAAAGTGTTGGTATTTATCAGTGAAAAATATATAATTAATAGAACTCGAATAATATTCATGTATAGCGAAAAGGTTATTTCCTATAGCATGGTCAATACATCATCATTCTCTTGAATATACAATTGATAGCAACCACTTGAGGTCAGACATGAACCCCATCCCGAATCTCTCTTTCTCTTTGAATTGCTTCGCAATATATCAGAGAAATCGATGATTTAGTAAATTATATGCAAATATTGTTGAAGACCTCCACCGAAGTTATAACAAGTTTTCGTTTATTCGAAGACAAAACCTGTTCTCATATTTTATTCAAAAAGAGTTGTAAAAAAAACTATTGAATTATATATTAATTAAACTAAAATTTCCTAAAATATTAATCACTCTATTTATTCAGATCCTGGGTATTGTTGGATAGGAATAATCAGTTCATATCGCTAAAACACGAGCCAAGACTGGCACTAACCAAATGTAGTTTTAATGGCCACCAATTATGGATCGAAGCACCGGATATGCCTCCACTAAAACTTTCTTATATTGAAGACCTCAAAGAGTCTGAAATAACTACTTTTAAGTATTTCTAATTTAAAGGAAAATTTCCATAAAATGGTTAAAAGTATTGATAAATATTTAGATTGTATGGCAAACAGATTCAAGGAATCGATTGCGGCCAAGAAGTGCACAATTGGTTTCGCAATTATTTGGGTAAACCTGACATACGTTTGATCCAACATCACCAGAGTCTTGCACTGCGAGACACTAACTCTAACCACAGAAGGACTGATGACAAACAGTTTCCGATTATATATCAGAACAAATCAGGTCTTCATTTGGTGAACGAGAGTTCTGTCAGAGACTTGAACTCAAATTTTCCGGAAGGAAGTGATTTAGTCTCTCATCAAAACTTTAGACCAAATGTTTTAGTGGATTATCACAAGTCATGGGACGAAGACTTGTGGAAAATGATGTCAATAAATGGCGTCCAGTTTCTGAGGCTTCTGAAATGTGACCGGTGCCCATCCACTACCGTCAGCCCCAATACTGGAATCAAAGGAATGCCTACTCTGACCACACTTAATGAGTCAGTAATACTGTAGATTAGTGATTAACAGTCATTTTATTTGAACACTTGAATAAACAAGGATATTCTCCTCCAGAATACGACCCGCGACCGGAAGTACTAAGAAGAAAGGTTTGGGACCCAGTTTTGGTGTGATATTTGGACCCCTTTCCACCGGCGATATTCATGTCAACGATGAGATTCAAGTGATTTATGATAAATATGATATCAATTGAGTTCAAACCAATTGTTTCCTCAAATTACTGTTCAAAAAAGTGAAAATTAATTTGAGCAAGGTATTCGTACTTTTAACAAAATTTGAACTTTCTCATATTTGGAAATGTTCTTGATAATAATGATAAAAATCTTACTAATCTAAATAAAGTGATATCTAAATCAACTAAAATGTGATAAGAAAGGAGAGGAATGGAGAGGAAAGGGTTCATTTTTAAGGCCTTCAGTTTTATGTTTTCCATTTGTAAAAATCGATTTCCATAGAAAGCACTTAAAATTGTTGAAAATTTTCAAATATCAAACATTATATAAAAGTTTTTAAAAAATCCACTTTCATTAAAACAAAAGTGAGACCATGGAAGTAGAGTAGATTGCACCTAGCTGATTCTCATATCACTATTTCCTTCTTCCAATAAATAGGAAATGAGCCAAATATTGATTAAACTATTGATTTTGTTAAACAATTTAATGCTATGTATTAAAAGGTATTAAGTGTCACATGAAATAGATTTAAATGAAAGGCTATAAAGTGATCTAGGTGACCACTCCAGACCACTCCAATCCTAAATCTATAATTAAGAGAAGAAAACGGGTTTACGTGACTGTATTGACCTTTAAATGTGACGAAATGGGACACAAATAACGGTAAAATCCAAAACAAGTTTAGTTCCCTAAAATCGAAAGACGTGTGAACTCTACGGAGAGTCTCCTCTCTTGAGTTCATTCACTTCACGTATATTTCGGTCAATATTTCGCTGAAATACTTGTACTTTAAATCCATAAGACTTTTAAATTGTTTACTCTTTTATATTAAATTCAATTAATAATTGATTCAATTGAGTGATAATTAGTTTTAAATTTTTATTTATATTTTAATTATTTTTATGTAAAACGTTTGACGAGTTTTGAGTGAAAAACAAAATCCAGTTTCGATTGAAATCAATATTTGGAACCATTTTTGGAAATTGAGATAAAAATTGTGTAAATATTAACCAAACTTTAAACTCATTTATCTCTTTAATTATCGCTTAATATAACTGTTTATTGAAATGAGTTGTGATTACCAAACACTTTGTCATTGAATCCAATATTGAGTTCAGCGATAATACATTCCTTTGTCTAAAAACAGATCCAAAATGAGTTCAATTGATGGCAAAAATGTTCCGTATTTTGATTCACTGTATTTGAGTGAAGAGTTTCAACCGTTTGACACCTTTTCGCCGACCATTTCTGGAACCACTTCTAGTCCTTATTGCGCCCCATATTATACTATGTCATCGATTAACACACCGTTCGGTCCTTCGGTGGCCAACAGACGGCCCTTAATTATGGACTCTATGACAACGTCGAGTGCTGTTCGCAATCACTCGATGTTTAGTCCGGTGGAGACTCAACGCTCGACTTCCGGTATTTTTTCCTAATTTGTTATACTTTAGGAATTGCTGTCCTTTAGGACAGTCTTTCTTAGAGAGCGTCCATTAAATGAGAAATGATTTTGTTTTTTAGCGCAAACCTATTCCTCAAATATTTGTGAAAACGGAGAAAAGGGGTCGAACTCGGAGTGCAATGAAAGTAAAATTGAGTTCAAAATATTAGTCGAATATTTGGAAAATTTGCGACAAAATAAACAAACTTTTCAGACAAATATCTTAAGGGAATTGAAGCAAATGAGAGAAGTTATGTCTGACCTCAAGAAATCTATTCAGGAAATGCCGATCAGATTCGCCGACGCATTGACCCAATGTTTAGATTCAGTGAACGGCCGCTCAGATAGTCTTTCAGTGGACAGCGAACCAGAATTCGTCGAATTCTTTGACAAAATCGATATAAAAAACGATTCCAAAGATGACAATAGTTTTGTTGACTTTTGCGACAACTCTTGTAAATCGTCGGAAACCGAAACTGTGACCCAAAAGAGTGATTCGATTGTCGATAAGTTTGTCTTCGAATACAATCCTTACTTAGATTTGGATAAATGGCTTAAAAAGGATTAAAACAAAACACAATTTATTAAAACATTAATTCATTTATAAATAATTTTATAAAAAGTGTTTTAAACAACTTTTAAACAATTTTCAAATATAGAGTTAATATAGTTTTTCGTATATATTATCAAAATATTGGATCAATTTTTTCAGTCCAAACAAGTAGTTCTCGTCCCGACCCTCGTTTGGGAAGACATGAGCGAAGTCTATCATTTTGACCGTTGCTTTACTTTGATTTGAGTCATAAACCAATAACAGAGAACTGGAAATGAACTGCCATTTGTTGATATTATAGTTTTGAAACCATTCGTAAATTGCTTTCATTTGATCACAAAATTGTTGAGTTAAGGCCCTATTGTTTTGAACCAACAGTTTTATTGCTACAAATGGACAGACATTAGACTCAGATCAGAGTTAGTCAGCGCTCACCCCCTTCAATGTCTTCAGGAGTCAGTCTTAAGCCGTAATCCTTGTCTTTAATTATATATTCGTTGTCTTTTGAATTATAGATCTAAACAATTAATAAAATGATTACTATTTTCGACACAAATGTGTGACTCATTAGTCGTCACTATTTTTAGATTGTTTTCAAAACAGAAAACTTTTTGCAGAGGAGTGGAGGGGAGTGTCGGTCAGTCATACCCTCATTCCCAGGAATCTGAACCCAATTTGATGTGCGAACCGGTATTTAGTGATTTCACTCTTAATCTTCTCTTCGTTTGCCTCCGAATCATATGTTTTTGGGCCGACTTTGATGTCAATTATCGAAGGATTGTCGACTCCATTGCAGATATCTTGGAGACGAAGATATTTGCGATCTGTCTTCGAGTCAGTCAGAAGGCCATTGAATTTCGGCACAAATTGTCTCAGAATTTGTATATCTTTTTGGAAGTCATTGTCTGGACTCCAGATTTGCGAATATAAACGGAATTCTCGTTCACTTCTCTTATCACAAATCGGTTTCAGGATATCGTTTGACTCCAAATGTCTTAAAAGTGCCAAATAATTAGCCGATTGTCCGAATCGATGTCCGGCCACCTGATTGTCCAGCGGCTGAGTCCCGGCCGGAAAGCCCTGTGAATCGCCATCAAAGTGTTTGCCGCCATTTTCTCTCTTCTCAGACATAATTAATTAATGGAAATAATAGAAGTGAGGCATCAGTTTTGAAGCCATTCCTTATATCTCAAAGTTATCTCATTTTAGATAAAATACATTGTTTTCAATGGATTTCCAATTCATTTGATTTCAAACAATATTTGTTTCTTTCACTCAAAAGATTCACAAATCATATGATATCACAAATTACGACATCCTTTCCCCTAAACCCCGCCTCCCATCCAATGCTAGAGAGGGAGGAGAGAGAGAGGGAGAGAGAGAGAGAGAGTCTAAGTTTAGTCTCAGTTATTAATCAAGTTATGAAAGGTTTGCAAATGATTTGAGTGAAAAAGTTGTCGGACCTGTACTTGAGATCTACTTTTTGGGAACCACTGAGTAATTGTCGGACTTTGAGATAAGAATAGTTTTTGTTCTGATATTTAGTTAAAAATAATTTGAGTTAATTTTATTATGTCTTCAAATGAATCAATTATTTACATTATTATGAATTAAAGCGAATCTAAAATAAAATTTCTATAATTTTCTAACAGTTATAACAAAAAGAGACAAAATTAAACTCAATTTAAAACTCAATTAGTCATAGAATTCAATATAAAGTCCTATTTATTGCAGATTTAGTCCAAATATAAAAACTTAAAACTCTTCGTCCCAACCGGTCATGTCGTCCGGGGGGTCGCCCTCTGTGTCGGGCGGGTACTGATCAAAGTTTGAGTTATCGATTGCATTACGAATCTATTGAAACATTTAAACATTAATTGAATGCAATTTATAAATGGCATCGAATATCATACGAGTGGCACAATTGGAGGGCTTAGAGTACGTGATTTGAGTCCTTCCCAATAGAAACCATCGAACCATCTGTTGTGGAATTCACCCAAAGTCAGCAAATCTTGTAATTTATTAATAGAAATGAGTGATTACTTGTGTTTTTTGATGTCCTCAATGCCTCCCTTTTGATACCCGAGTCGTTCTGCGGGATTGTCTCGACATAACTTCTTTATCAGATTCGTTGAGTTCCGAGATATAGAACGGGGAAAGTCTATGGCGTCAATTCCCTTCAGTATTATGTTATAGGTTTTCATGGGATCAGAACCAGTGAAGGGGGGGCTAAACACAGATCAAACACTAACTGTAATGGACTGTTCGACTCCAATGGAAGATAACTTACGTCCCGGTCAGGAGTTCAAACATAAGTACGCCTAACGACCAGTAGTCGGCTGTAAGCGTCAAATCATAATAAATATTGTCTTAAAATTATGAGCAATCAATAGAATTACCCGAATAGTCGTGACCTCGATTAAGGATTATCTCTGGGGCCACGTATTCCGGACTGAATGTCAGATCAAATTCTTATTTATAGAAAAGATGTGTCTTCAGACTTACGTTCCACAGAATGTCCAGGTCTTGCGTCCGGGAGGGAGTAGTCTTTTGGCGAAACCAAAGTCTGTGAGTTTTGCGAACCCGAACTCATCCAAAAGCATATTCTCGGGTTTGAGGTCTCTATAGATTATATTTCTTGAGTGCAAGTAATCGAAGGCTTCGATAACACACGAGACGTAGAATCGAGTGGTTGTCTCATCGAAGTGACCCCTATCTCGAAGTATAGTCCAGAGCTCTCCGCCCAGACATGACTCCAAAAGCATATATAAATATTTGGCATCTGTTGGATGAAAAGAGCCATAAATTGAGTGAAGGAATTGAATTCTGTGAACCTTTGAATGTTTTGTAGAGTTTGACAATGAAATCACAGTTGGATTCCATCATTATTTGCTTTTCGCTTAAGATGTGCTGCTGTTGACGGGTTTCCACGATCTGAGCCTTTTTCATAACTTTCAGCGCAAAACTCTTACTCTGATCAGTTGCAAGAGTAACCAATTCGACGCGACCAAAGCCGCCCACTCCTAATGTGGCCACTTTTCGGAGGTCAGGCAAAGTTATTTTGGAGAACTGTTCGTTTAGTCTGATTCGGAATCAAAACATATTTTCAATTCAATGATTTGATTAAATGCAAGTTTGAGGAGATTTAAGTGAATAATACCTCCGATATAAGTGTTTCTTCAGAAAAGCAGCGAAACAATAGAATTTCAAATATATTTAAGAATAAGATTATTGTTTTAGTTCTTACTTTTGTCGTTCGACTAAGTCTTCGTCATATCTTTTAGTCTTAATTTCGTCTAAATTACTGATCAGTTGATTAAATGATCTGAAATTTTAACAAAATTAAAATCGATTTCATTTAATATAAGGCAATGTCTGCCATACTCTCTATCGATGACCAAACAATTAACTCCTGTGTCAGAGTCAGCGATGATATTAGCTGTGCGAACGTCGTCCCCCTGAAGAGCCCGTTCCCCAAAGAACTGGCCTCGAGTAAGGGTTCGAATAAACTTTTCCGGAACATTATAATCCATTCCCTCGCCATTTGAACTCTGAGCCAAAATTTCTTTGAGAGTCACTTTAACCCTTCCTTTGCTTATTATGAAGAAGGTGTCTCCTCTCGCCCCCTGTCTTATGATGTAATCTCCCTTTTGATAAGTCGTCTGAAGAGATAATCAGTGAAAAAGTTATCAGAAAAGTGATGACTTAGAAAATGGCTACAAATCTTAGGAAAGGCATAGATTTGAGTTTCACTTTCAAACATATAATAAAGATTTGAAATAAAATAAAAGTGAAAATTGAAGCGAATCTTAATTTAAGTCAATTTGAATGAAACAATTGAATGTCATTTCAATAGTGGTTAAGTCAATGTCAGTGTTTATCAAAATAATGACCTCTTCGAGAACGTCCACGATTTTGATGATTGTCTCGTCGGGCAGTTTCCTGAATGTGGGCACAGTTTTCAAAAAGTCCATATACTCTCTCTGTCTGATGAGTCCGGTTCTCATCATAATTGTTTGGAAACATTGTCTTTCAATCGCCCATAGCTTGCAATCAGTGAGCGCTGGACAGAGAAAAAGGTTTTACAATTGAATCGAATAACAAATGATTTCATTGTTTTAAACTTTTTTTTTGAATAAAGTTTAGTTAAAAAATATAAAATTGGGGAAAATATATAAAAGGCTTTAATTAAAATATTATTAAAATGTCATTAAATGGAATGAAATTGAAATAAATCTGAAAAAACCTAAGAATTGAAACTAATTTTGTTGGTTTGAAAGCGAAGGTAAAACTAAATAGTGTTTCGTCAAGCGTTCAAACCTTTGACAGTCGCAGTTCGGGTGCAATTGTAAAGGATGGCCAATTCGCCGAACACTTTGCCCGGTCCCATTTTGGAAAGGTATTTGCCGCCTTTGCTCACCTCAACGCTGCCCTCTTCCATGACATAGACAACAGAGCCGACCTCACCCTCTTTGATGATGAAGAGGTCGCGGGCGTACTCCACCGGATACATGCAGTCTGTTATCTCATTGATCTGGACTTCCTCTAAGTTTTTCATGAAATCATTCTCTAGTATTGCTTTCATAATCAGTGATCGGGAACTGAAACGAATCGATTTATACAAATATTTAGTTATTGTTTTTGAAAACAAGTGTCGAATCATTTCAATCAATTCATTGTCCAATAAAATGGAAACTCTTTGCCATAAAATAGTCATTTCGACAATATTTTGAAGGATTCAATAAATCATTTTCAGCTGATTTTTGTTTAGTCAGGTGTTTGACAATAAGTCAAGAGTCGGATCACAACTCATTCTTTGGGCTCAAAAACAAAAGTAATAATAAAAATGTAGTCATTATTTGCCTATCATTTGAAATGTATTCTAAACCATCTGAGAAGTGAAGTGCTATTCAAACGATAATTCGTAACCAATTAATCAATTGACTTATTTAATCAATTAATGCATCGCCTTTTGATTTGCAAGATAACAATTTTCCGTAACAAAGTCCGAAAAAAGATTATTTTGACATTTTATAAGTCATCTCTAATTAAATTCACTGATTTCAGACCAATTCAATGGTTAACCAAATGGTCACAATTAATAGTAATGATCGCCTATTTTTAAATGCTATGATATTTTAGTTTATTGACAGGAGCAAGATCATTTGTAAGGAAAATCCTGGAAAAAATGATTAACCTTTGGATACGAATAAATTTGGTGATCAGTGATGAGGATAGAGATAAACATCTTATTGTTATTCATCTGAAATGAAGTATTTTGGCTGAAATGTAACGAAAATGTCGTCAAATGAGACAATAATCTAAAATAAGATTTCATTTGTTCTAAACAAAGAGATAAACAGAAATTGTTGAGTAATTTGGTTTAATTATAGTTTGATTTCAATCCAAAGGTTGTTTGCATTGAGATATGAGTAAAGTAATAGACTTTGTCAGTAAAACATAGCAACCGATGCGACCAAATCTCATATAAGTGCCATTCATTGGGACCACTGATTCAAATGATTTCTGTTTCACGTGAAGTCTCTTTGGATTCAATTGAGTTTACAATCAATACATTGAAGTCATACATAAAATAGTTAGCATTAAACTCATTGAGATTAATGTTTATCACAACTGAGTTGAGATAGTTTTGTTCATTTCTAACATTGGTTTAGTGATAAGTTATGATAACTAATGAAAAATTAGCCAAAAAAGCTAAAGATTATAATCAATGCAAGTTTGGACAAAATGGCAGAAAGTTTATAAATATACAGAACTCATGTGAAGATAATTTTGAGAAACCAATAGTTTTTGAGTTTGAAGTCTATATCGGTTTGGAATTCAATTATTTTGTTAATTGCATTGGTTTTTGATTTAATGCAATCCAAGAGCCGTTGGATTGAATTTTGATTTGAAGTTCACTTCTATTTTATCAATCATTTTGTTTATAAATATAATCCAAACTATTTATTGAACTTTAAGTGCATTTATAAATCAAATTAAAGTTACAAATTAGTGTTTAACAGCTATTAACCAATTTTCATCTCTCTTTCAACAAATTTATAGATTTTTTTTTTACTTCACTTTTATATAAAGTACTGAAAATAGATAACAAGTTAACTTAATATTTAGCCAAATCTCTATTTATTCCCAAATTAACACAAAAATCAAATTCAAAGAATAACTCATTTTTGAATTGAATAAAAATAAATATCTAAAGAATTGTCTGAAAAACGAAATAATTTATATGAAAACTGAGTAATAAATCATTTTTTAATATTTCAAAAACTAATTGAATAAAAAGTTGGATAAAGAGCCAAATCTCTATTGGATTATATGATAAGTTGTTTCACTTCTGCCATCCATTTAATTGTAAGTGAATTCAATGTTTTTTTAAAACAACACTGAATAATAAATTGAAAGGAATAGAGCCATTGAGGTATTGATCTAGGAGCTAGGTGATTCTAGGTGATACAACACTCATATTCATTGATCCAAAACTATCCCTTTGCAAAATATTTGAAAACAGAATAATTTAAACGTTTGTTGATTTCAATTAGTGGTTACCAAAGCATTTTCAGATTTTTTCTGTACATTCAGTGTTGACCCCTTTCCTAATTAAATAAACGATTTGCTCCGAAAACTCATTAATCAATAGAAAGTTTGGTTGAGTTAATCGAAATATTAGTCGATTTTGTGTTAATCTTGTTTTCATCGAATTCATTGAGTTTTTTGTCTGAAAATCACTTAATTTATATTCAAATAAAATTGATTTATAAATATCTGAGAAATAGTGGAACTGAGACAAAGTTGTCGTTCTATACCTAATATACAGTCTTTGTGTTTATAATATATTTAAGTTTTATTTGAGACTTCAATTAAGTGAAAACAAAGAAAATATGTTAATAAATAAAAGACAAAACTTGTATCCAAATAGAAATGTCACTCATTTTCTAATTTTACATAAAATATTCCACAATTGCATACATTTATCATTGTTTTCAACATTTTTTTTCACTGAATCGTTAGATTAGAATTAAATAACACTAAAACGGGAATTTTGCAGAGAAAGTGGATTGACCATGCTCTTTAATTAGCTCTTTTGGTTTGTTCTCATCATTTAAGGAAAGTTTTAAATCTGTGAAACGAATTCTATATTTATTTATAGATAAGTCTCGAAAATAGTTGTATTTTATATTTGTCTCAATAAAACAAAATACAGTGAAATTGAATTATTGCGAAACAAATACTTTGGTTATATTTGTATTGGATTATAGAGACGACCAAGACTACCAAGACTATCAAGAATAAGACTCAATAAAATACAATCTCTTAAAAACATGTTTCCTGAGACCTCAAATTGGAGACGCATTTGTGATACTCTTGGTCGACACTCTTGGGCGACAACTTTCCCTCTAATTTAGTGTCCCTCTGTTTTAAGGAAAGGTTGAATACTGAAAACTAGTGATCACTATGAATGAAATATATCACAAAATCCAATCAATCGATTGGCAAATATTTAAGTAAATCAAACTATTAGTCGATAGAAATGACATTTAAATGCAATTTTCAAATATTCCTTAACTGGAAATTAGGGAACAAATTGTTTAAAATAATATTCATATCACTAAACGAGAGTATAATCGGAATCATTTGAAAAATATTAGTTTTGACTCTAATTATGATTTACTTAAAAATTAGAATAAAATCAGGAAATAGTGAGTGAAATGAATTTTGGTTTTCCTTATTATTTGCTTCAATTATACTATTTATAAGTCTATTAGGGATACGATTGTCGTCTTAAAAGTACAGCAAATCAGACGATCTTATGATTGAAATTTCAAATCCATTTCTCGACTCGATTTGAATTCTGTGCTCAGAACTACTGTTCAAAGCAATTATTGGAGAGACTAATAGAGCCCTAACTCTAAACTATAGATAATTTTGTCTAAAAATAGACTTAAAATGAAAGTTCAATACAACAGAAATCATATTAAATAGAGTTATGGTTTGATTTATGAACAAAACCACTGAATAGGAGTCTATTATCGCTTATTCACCGAAGAATCGGCGATAACTGCGATACCACTTATCGCCAACTTTTCGATCAAATAATCAAAATTCAGACAAAGAGGAGAATCACATAATTTAGAGAACAATTGAGACAATTGTCTTACTGTTGAGATTTGGGATATTCAGTGAATTTGGTGTTAATCAGTTCCGTGATTGACATCAGATTCTGGGGTTCGGCTGATATACCCAACAATCGATTCTTTCGCGGCCGAAGACCCACATTAGCCGCGGATATAAAGCCATCGCTTTTGAAGGACAGAACAGATTTGTATTTATCTAATTGTGATTTCAATTCTTGGATCTCTTCATCCCTTTCGTTGAGCAAAGCCTTCAATTTCTTGATCTCTTCGTCTCTGATGGTAATCAACATTTGAAGATCGGATTCGTGTCCTATCGCTGCCATAGTTAACGACCAGACTTTGAGACCAACGACCAAAACAATTGATTTATTAATTAAAAACTAAAACACAATTAAATAAGTGATTTGTAATATATTGCACTCAAAGACTTTCATTTGATTTGATTTCGATCACCGGTTAAGACATTTACAAATTGATTAATCAATTGATTAAATGTTGACTAAAAACAAAGCAAATATCAAATTTAGTTTAAATCACAAAACTGTGGAAAAATACAAAACAATTAACACTAAGTTTGAATCAATTTGTGGCAAACAATCGTTTTATTAGATTAGTTGCCATCAGATTAACTGAGATTTGTTGCGACCAAATGGCTATTATCTCATTTGAGTCTAGTTTGAGGTCATTTTGATGCAAATAATCCGATATTATTATTAAATTCAATGCATATTAACCTCAAAGTGAATGAGTGTTGAATTGAGCACAAAAAACATGTAATCCTTGTATTAGTGAACGAATCGCACAAATAATCACTCGTTTTCTGTAATCACATCGACTGCAGAGACACCACTCATAGCCTCCACTCAAACCATTGCCAACACATTCACAACACATTTGCCTTCAGTTAAACTCTCCCCTCAATACATGACAAACACACTAAACATTGTGATCAACAGATTCTTTACAACTTATAGACAATACCAGGTACATTTTTTAGGTTTTTTTTTATCACTGCCAACATTCAATAGAGCTTAAATATGAACAAGGTAAATCTGCACTTTTCTAGCAAATCAATATTTGAGAGTCAGAGCTTATAAATTAGTCTATTGCCCCAGTTCCACTCAAAAATGACCTGTCACACTGCATATAACACTACTTTGGGTTCTGATTTATAACTTTGGCGGCGATGACAGTCTTTGACAGCCTTTAACAGAACCCAATCTTTCTTCTCGTGATATAAGAGCTTATATCATGATATTTGGCATTTCGTTGAATCCGTTTTTTTGAATGCATTAAAAATTTGTATAAATTATTAGAATTTTGTTTAAAAGAAATTTTTATTTTACTAAAGAAAGTAATAAAATGTTTAATTTGAGTGACGAATAAAGCTATGAATAAATGAAAACAATTTATTTGTTTCCGTCTTCGGTAATTGGGACCACATTTGGAGGAGTGGTTGCCTTTCCTTTGTATTGTGAAATTGATCTGACTGTGTGACCACCTTTTACCAGATCTTTGAAGTAGTTATCACTTTCCTCTTCCATATTATCTGTTTTACTCATTTCAGATTTCTGTGGCAATGCTTTCCCTCCGTTCGGCTCTTCTTTTGGAACAGATTTCATATCAGTTTCTTCGAGAGTTCGGGTAAAGAATTTCAAAAAATTAGCTAAAAGTGAGAGCACTGACAGCCAGAAGAGAAGAAAAGTGGCGATTCCTATAAAGACGGAGACCGCCCAATAAAGGGAATAATCAACTCCTCTTATGATGTACTCCAAAGTGTCGGTATGAGAAGAAACGACAACTACGGCCACTATTCCCGAGGAAAAGCCAATACTGAACACAAATACCAAATATAAGTATCGAACGGTTGTCCAAAAAGTTGAGTCCAAACTCTTCTCTAAATTGTATTTAATGTAATAGCGATAGACAGCGATTAAGACAACGAATACCAGCGCTGATAGAAAACTGGCCGTCAGTCCGGTGTAGACACAAGTGATCCAATCGACGTAATCTTCGCAAACCAGTTGTTCTCCGATACAGACTATGAGAAACGCCGGCAATAATGCGATCAAATCGATTGCCATCCAAATGAAGACAAGGATTTCGTTAGCACTCAGAAGACGGGGCGATACCAAAGACCTTTCTATTTGACGGTAGGGTTTGGACAGAATGGGAAAGCTTTGGTTCTGATTGGCTTTATTTTTGGTCAAATGTTTGATATCCTGACCGACGTGAGCGACATTTGCCTCACTCTTCATATCATTGATGTCTTGTATTTCAACGTAAAATACTTTGATATAATCGCTTGTCTTCAGATTCAAAACAAGTGTTTCCATACTCTGAAGCGATTGTTTGGTGTAAAGGAGAAAACGGGCGACACTTTTATTCGGTTCACTTTTACTAAAGCGACTCAAAACTTGGAATCGTTTGCTATCGAGTGTAGTATTCAACAGAACTCTGATGTCGTTATCCGCCAGAAGAGTCATCTCAATGGAACAGTCGGTGATGTCGTCGAGTGTGGTCGGGGTGTCAATAATGAAACGCACGATATATACAAATCGAGCGCTTCTTGAGTCGCATCTGTAGAACAAGGGCTTTGACCAGACCTCGGTTGGGGCCGATCCATATCCTGTCCAATGAATGGAAAGAGAGATCAGAAAGAATATAATCCATATTAAAGCTATGATCACAGCGGGTATAAAGTCGTGAATTGGATTCTCATGAAGAGAGACAATCGGAGCCATTGTTTCCTTACAGTTGAGATTCAATTAAATATTTTATACAATTTTATAGATTATTAATGAATGCATTCAATAATTAGTTGAATTCAAACTGAAATACAAGTGAAAGAAATTAAATTCAATTTTCACCTCAAAGACAAATTCAATTGTTTTATATTTAGAAGAAATACTTTCATCAATGGATGTGTGGCTCATTATCGTGATTGTGGTGATTGTAGTTATATTCATATTACTGGCACTCCTCTGTTTATTTTGCTGTCTGTCCCGTAAACCAGAAGAAGTAACCTCTAAAACGAAGAAAAGCCCCGAAAATTACTTTCTTTCGCCAGATTTGTGGAAAAGTCCGTCTCTAAACTCAGCCCTAAAGAGCGAAACATTGGGACCCAACGGACACAACTCCAATGAAAACCAGAAATCATTGGAAGAGGACAAACAAATTGACAAAAACAGTGTCACCACTCGTTCTGAAGACACACAAAAAAGTAAAAACACGACTTCCGAAGACAATAAGGTTTAACATATGACACAAAATCAATTGAATCGAAGGAATTTATATAAATATGATCTTGGACATTTGATTTCTATTAACACTTTCTTACCCTAAAATAAACTGGATTACATTTGACCAAAAGCCAAGAGCATAAGAACCTATAAAAAATAGATTCTCACAAATTCTAAAGTATAATATAGTTTTAAATTAAATATTTATTCGAAACATCGACTGAATTATAATTCAGTTTCAAAATAACTTTTTATTCATTAATAATATATTAATTATTTAAAAATCTTAATAATTTTGAAACTGTTTCACCAAATCATTACATTTTTCAGATAACACATCGATTCGTTCCTTAATTTCAATTAAAATTTTTTCTTTTGACTCCAATTCATGCAATTCCTCGCTATTTGCGGACCCTTTCCTCTCTTTGAAGTGACCGATCAGAGCATTGACTTTGTCTCCGACCACTTGGATCTGTTCAATGACTTTATAGCACAGAATTTGAGTCTTCATCTCATATGAGGCAACTCTTTTTGCACTGTCGGTCGCCTTTTTGCTCAGAAATAATAACTTTAAGGACATATCAGACATTAGTTTCATGCGAGTCCTCACATCCTCTTCATAACGGCTCCACTTAGTCTCTGTCGTTGTCCGCATATATAAGTTTTCCTCTTCTCTCAGTATTCTTAAGGCATCCAAAGCTCGCCAAAGGGTCAGAACAACCTCTAAAACCAGTAATATAGGAATCAACAGAATCTCAAACCAAGACATGTATAGAATCCAAAAACTCATAGCCTTTGCAAAGAATAACTCCTTTAATCGACCGATTATTGAATTCACAGAGACTTCGGTCACTATTCTGGGAATATTCAAAAATTGAGCGAAAAATTGAACATTATTTGAATAACAAAAATATCGAAATATTAAACGAAAAAAAAATTGAAAACAATTATTTAATTTTCAAAATTAAAATTGATTTTTAATTCTCGAGAGAATTTCAGTTGAATTTAGAGATAAAGATAATTGTGTTCAGTGATGGGAATCATTGATTATTTGTGTTGTTTCCGATGTTTTGGTTTAAATGGGAAGAGAAAAATCGTCAAAACTGTGAACACTTCCCGAAAGAGACAATATTTGGATTTATTGGAAAAGATAGCCTCAAAACAGAAGGTAATGCCCATCACTTCGGACCCAACCAAACAGCAAATGACAGAATTAACAGACATTCATCGGATCCCAACCGATGTGTTTCCGACAGAGAAGTCAGTGATCAGTTGGTATGGGTTTGACATTTTAGCGCCTCTGAGCGAGGGCAGTTTTGCTCAAGTTTATTATGCTGTTCACTTGGAGTCCGGTCTTAAAATCGCCTGTAAATTGATTCAATTGCCGGACACTCTCGGAGACAGAACTAAAGCTAAGACTGAGAGGAAAATATCCCGAATCCAAGACATAAAGAATGAGTTATTCATTCTTCAGGAGATGAAACACCCGAATGTGATTAAAATGATCCGACATTTCATTATTGATGCCAACAAAAGCCTTAATCTGTATGTGTTTATGGAGTTCGCAACCAACGGAACCCTGACTCAGATGGTCAACAATTTGGGTCCCTTTGGTGAGGATGAGTGCAAGTATTGGTTGTCACAACTGATCAGTTCATTGTCTTATATGCATCGCAAGGGTATCGCTCACAGAGATATCAAACTATCAAACATTCTTTTAGACGATTCAAACGATGTCCTCATTTCTGACTTTGGTTTGAGTCGAATCGCATATCGCAAGAGTAAGGGCGGACTCATTGAGTCGAACACCTACTGTGGAACACCACCTTTCATGGCACCCGAACTTCTCGAAGGAAAGCCTTACAATCCTTTTCTCACTGATGTCTGGGCGTTGGGTGTCGTCCTGTTTCTCCTGTTTTGTAAAGACTATCCGTTTAATACCAAGAATAAAGATGTGGCCATTGAGAGGATGAAAGCCTGTCAGTGGGCCTTTTCGGTCAATACCCTCTCCTATCCGAGTAAAGGACTGATAGATATATTACATAATTTTTTTCAACCGGACATCACTTTAAGGCCAAACATTTTTCAACTGAGAAAACATTTTTGGATCGAAACTGAATTCAAAAGAATCGAAAAAAGAGTACAAAAATTGATTTCCAAAACCCGTAAAACTGTAAAAACATCGAAATCAATGAAAAGGACTCAAAAAAGCCATTAAATCATAAAAACTTAAAGAACTTCTTTTTAATATAAATTAGTTATCTTTAAAAGTTTATAAATATTTATGTGAATTAATATAAATTAATAGAAATTGAAATGATTTTGAGAGAAGTCTTATTTTTCAATTTTTTGTTCTCTTTTAATGTTTTATTAAATTTTGTTTTTGAGTTTCAATTAGTTTAAAAATCAATGACTGCACTGAAAAGTAGTTAATATTGTTTAAAATCTTGTGGCAAACCATTGGATGGAATCACTTGCGTCGGTTGAGCTCTTGCAGGGATACAATTGAATTTGATCGAAGGGGTGCTCCCGTACTCGAGTCAACTGTTTGTATGGTTGCAATTGATTTCCTCGAAACCCTTTGCGATTCATTTCTTACAGTTTTGTTGGTTTTGGATTTCTTTGCAAACATTAAGATTATTATTCCGATCATAACCGCTATAACAATGACAACAATAACACCGATAACGACGGCTACGATTATCTTCGATTTGTTGTCTTCCTCTGAATTGGATTCTTCCAATTTGGACTCATTCCTGGAAATGGCGGACTCTGTTGTCTCCAAACTTGTTGTTGAATGACTCGAATCTATTGAATGAGTGGTTGTATTGGACTCAGGCCTCGAATCACCCTTTGATGGCTTTGGTATAATTGGTGTGGGTGATGTCCTCCCTTTCAAATCGAGGGGACACTCCAGCAAATACCAAATGATCTCTTGTGGGAAACACTATAATTCAGTTAATTAGTAAATGTTTTGAAATATCTATAAATATATTGTTTGAGACCTTCTTCTCATATTCGGGTGCATTCAAATTGACTTTACAATACCGTTTCTCTGACATCAGGATCAAAGTGTTCGCATAACTCAAAGAAGTCTTTACTTTCAATATATCCTTTAGACTTTTAGAGCCCCTGGAGGTCGGGTCGTCGATAAACCACAAGAAGTTCTCATTGATGACAGTGATTCCCGATCTGACAATTTTCGGTTCGGTTAAGTCCATGAAATCATAGATATGGAAGCGATGACTGTCGTCATAAATGACAAAAATTTCACTCTTGGTTAAATCATTTGAGAACATTGTATTGAAAGCCAGGTTTTGAAAATTAGGCCATTTTTCAGTGGATCCTTTCAAGACGTTTCCTCCTCTCTGGTAAGATATCCATTTGTTTTTCTGATAATCAAAATGTAATTCAAATTTTCATTCCATTAAAGAGAAGCCTTACGTAAACAAAAACAGTTTGATATTTAGGAGAGTGAAGATTGAAGGACCCAATAATCGGCGGATCTATTTCTGGCCACTTATTCTTTATAAGATCCGCGTAACCATCGATTCCTGACTGAGTGTCTAAGGATCGGGTTTTCCAATAATAGTTGCCTTTGAAGATATAAGTATTGCCATCGACTGAATTTACAGAAGAGTCGAGAGAAGACGAATTCTTGCAAATATCGACATCCTTTAACACAATTCAAAATGAATCATATATTAAGTGTATTGAAACAAACCGGGTCAATAGCATCGCAACAGATGAGTAAAACTAATAGCAAACATAATTGAAATGAAGACATATTTCTGACAAAAGTTCTAAAAAATAGAAAATTTTAATTTGAAATGAATTTTATCGGAAATAATAAATTTATTGAAAATCTCGAGAAACTTGTTTTTGAGAAAACCCTTTCGACCACTGCTTTAAATTCAAATTCTTTATCGGCTGGAGGAGTGTCCAGAGTGGACAGTCCACTGCCACCACCAAAGTCTCTAACCTCTAAACCACTGTAAAAGGCTTATGATTTGTCGACAAATACATCAAAACAAAGAAAATACTTTTAAATAAAATTATTTATTCACTTTTAATAAATGGATTTTTAATTTCGATTAACACTAAAATGTGATCAAAATTTCATCATTTTATTCAGATTTTCAGTATATTAACAGTCATTTAGTTTACAATTCATAAAAAGAAGAAAACAAAGAATTTTGAGGATCTGTCCAATAGTTTGCGTGAATGAGAGAAAAGATTTCTTTAGATTAATGTCAAATTCAAAGCGATTCTTGACTTTTGCGGACACATTGGGTGACCTTTTTCTTGAAGCCTTTGATGTCATTCCTCCACTGTTTAGCCGCGTCCACATTCGCCGGTGAAGTGTCATTCGGGTCGGACAGCATTGAAATGACAGAGATGAGTATGGTTTCGACGGTGTGCACAGGTAGCCAACGCTCGTTCGCCTTCTCGTAACCGTAAGCATCGTCTCCCGGCTCGTGGAGGATAGAGATGCAGACCTCGCCATTGGAGTGGATGTTGGGATGCCATATTTCGGACATGAACTTCATTTTGGGTGGGCGCAGAGGATAGTCTGTCGGAAAGGTGAGATGTGCCTTGAACATACCCCCTTCATAATAGGTATCGGGAGGACCAACAATCAGTACTTCCCATTTGTGAATATTGTTCTCATCGACGAGTCCTGCGCTGAAGCCTTCGACCGGATGTTTCTTCAAATCATTCAATTGTTTTCGAAGTATAAGCGTTGACTGAGAGGCCATCAATGAAAGCACCCGACAAGTATTCAAACAACTATTTGGATAATTGAATAAAAAACTAAAATTTGGTTTAAATCCTTCTCTCAAATGGTTTCAAAAGATTAAGTTTTGTTTAACTCTTTTAGATCTAAATATTTTAGGCATTAATTTGTTTGAAATTCAAATATATTGAGATCTCTCTCGAGATTTAATTCAATAGATTTGAGTCTAATTTCTCATTATATTTATGTCAATATTATTTTCAACAAACAATTTTCAAAATTGAAAAATATTTATAATGACTTTTCTCTATCTTAAGGCCAAGAAGTAACCAGGAACACCCATGTTAAATCATCTAAATCTCAGATTTTGTTATGCAACTAAATTATCATGATCAATTAATAATTAACGAATAAAAATAAAATTAAAATGAATTAAAACTCTGATAGCTTAATTAGAATTTGTTTAAATGAAAACACCCAGATCATTATTAATAAGTTAATAAAATGGGTTGAAATGGATTTGTTTTAAAAAACAAGTTTTGAGAAGTTGTCTTCAGGTCTATCTATTGTCACTATTATAATAAGAACTGGTTTCTGAAGATTAGGTCAGTCATCCATTTCAAGTATTTAAGACTATGACCCAAATCAGAATTGAATTCAAATTCATTCAAACTTTTTTCGTGTGAATCGACGAAAGGGTTACCAAAATGTCTGAAAGATTAAAGTTATTCGCAAAGTATCTGAACTTTGGTGGTCTCTATCCCTGCAATATATTCAATGCACTGATCTTTGAGACACCGGAACAGGTATTGGAGACCATCAAAAATGTGGAGATAAACATCTCTTTGAGAGACAGAGTTTTATGCAATTGTTTCGCTCAGACCGAAGTCGAGTGCGACTGTTTGCCGATGCCTTTACTCAATCATTTGGTTTATATCATTTCATCGTTTGGAAAGCCCTTCGAATTGGCTCAACAGATAATCGAGGCATTGATTGAAAGGGGTTGTGATGTGAACAAAGTTGACGCCGATATCGGATCAGTGCTTCACTCAGTCATCTGTTGTGTAGATAATGACAACCGAATGAATGTCAGCCAAAATGAATGCCAACAAACCTATCGATGCCTCGATTTTTTGCTTTCACTAAATCTCTGTGATATTGATTTAGACGTCGGGTCTGATCAATCATCGAGAGCAAGAGGAACACCTCTTTCGTTGGCGGCAGAGAACGAATTGGTGGAAGTAGTCAAGAGACTGATCGTTGTGGGCGTCTCTGTCACCAAAAGACCGATCAACTCATGGCTTATACCTGAAGTACTGAACGATAACTTTAAAGAAATTTTTGATCTTCTCTTTGAAGCCGGACTTCGCTTCGAAAGTGACTTAAAAACAAAGAACAGTCAGCTTTTACTCACAAATACCAATCAAATTAAATTTGAAGATTGGCTCAAAACTAAGAAATCAGTTCCAATGAATCTGAAGAGTTTGAGTCGAATTGTATTAAGAGATACTTTGAATAAAAGGGCAAATAATAAAAGAGTTTTTAATTTTGTCAAAATTCCCCGATCTTTGAGAGTTTACCTGAATTTCGAAGAAAATCTTTATAATTGAAAAATTTTAATAATTTTGTTTTATATCATTAATAAAGTGTTTTGAGTTAAATATTGTAAAAAAACAATTATTTTAATTTAATTTTACTAATTTGTAGTCAAAGGATGTGTTTTTGTGATTTCTTTCGATGTGAGTCTTCAGAAGACCGAAGTTCTTGGCTTCAAAGCACTGACAATACGAACACCTGACCAGAAATTCAGAGAATTTGTGAACTTTTATCAAATGTCCTGCAAATAGAGTATTTAATTTACTTCATTCATATATTTAAATAGCAATGAATTGAATTTGAATGCCTTTAAGACTTCCCGGCTGTGAGAAGGTTGAGTTGCATTGGGAACAGGCAAAAGATCGGTCTCTGATATGAGTGGCTTCATGTCTGTGAAGTTTTGTCGGGATGTAAGTCTGGTAATTACATTGGGAACACTTCAGTTGACAGCCACTGGACTCCAGTTTTGAGAGTTCCACTGAATCGGTGTTTGATTTACAGCTATAATCGCTTTCCTGACAATCGTTTGGATTGACTTCCGATTGTTTGTCAGCTTTTGTTTCTTTAGATTTAAAAACAGTTGACTTTCATTTTGTATTCACTACAGTCAATAATCATTTAATACAGGGTTCCCCGAGCTCTTCGGCTCAGGGGGGGGGGGGTAT
>JAQGBD010000870.1:0-21946 GCA_034698165.1 Punctoribates punctum | reverse complement strand
GCCTGGTTTACAACAATTGGATCTAGTAAATTCTTGATAAGAAATTGGTGAATATTTCAGTGTTTATCAGAAACAACTTTTGTAATAATAATGAGAATTAAACTTTTGTAATAATAAAAAAAATTAACTATTGATAAACATCTGACCATTGATAATAAAAATAGTGATCAAGTTCGTTCTAATTTTCTTAATGAAACCTATTTTGTCATGCTTATTATGGTGAACATGAACATGGTGAATATTGAAAAATTCTTCGGCATTAAAACATTTGTTTCAATACTTTTGTCGAGCATTTGGTCGACGACCTCATCGTTGAACAGCTCTGAAGACTCGGATCCGTTGAACACAAGGAGAGAGTTCTGTAAATAGACTTCAATTTGTTCAATGATTTGTTGATAGCTTCGGATTGTCTCAAATATCAGCCAAAAGAGGAACAGAGGGGTGCCGGTGAGGGCCGACACAAACAGACAACGGACCAGTTCAGAAGTGGACAGGAGAGGTGTGTGAAGATGTCACTCATTGGTGGAATGGTTTGTAAACGGATTGACAGCGCCTGCAATAGAATCCTGAGTAATTTCATAATCAGGTTTGAAAATCTTTTAATTTAACAATTTATTTGTTCTCTGTTTCTTAAATGAGCAAGGTAATTATTAGAGCTCTTCGTGTGCAGCAATTGATTCAAGAGGTTTGACATTCGCATGAATTTCAAGAATATTTTTCTTATTCTTTGCACTCATTTCTGATATAAAGTTATCTCTAATCGCGTCTATCGATTGTCTCCGCTCTGTTGGGTTGTGGTCCTCCTCTTTGGAAAAATATCGCAACTTTTCTAATGAAAAATAAGAATTAATAATTGTTCTTGAACAGTTCCATGAGCAAGGTAATTGATTAGAGGCTACGATTAGAGGATTATAATCTTGGCTCAAATTAATTTTTATTTAGAAAGGGGTCAAATGTCTTCCCTACAAATATTGTAGGGACATTCCTGCACATCCCCTGTTATAATTAACTTGAGAACTGACCCTGGATTTGAAGTTTGTCGTTGGCTACACTCTCTTCACACGAATAAATGACCAAGTTGTGATCGCAACAATGAAGAACTATTTCATAGGAGCGTCTACCAGCTGTGAATACGAAGAGTGACCTGGATTGTGATGAGCCATTTGTATTGTAGTAATAATCGGAGTCAGTTATCCAAGAATTGCCATAACTGTAAGAAAATGTGTTATTTCAAGTCTTTGATAATTTTCAGCTGATATTCACAATAAGGAAATTGAAAGCGAATTAATCGACTGTTTTGTAGCCGACATCCGATTGAACCCTATTTTCTCTTTTCCCAGATCTGTGTAATCGAGTGTCCAGTTGTTTTCAGTCATCTATTGGTGAAGAGAAGAACAAGAAGTGATGACCAAGCACCTTCGGTCAGGTTCTTTTTTCAATTTTCAAAACCTCCGTGCTTGGTAATTCAATTCAAAAATTTCAAAAGGTTTGCCAATTGTTTTCAAACTTATTAACTAGCTCAATTTATTACTATTGGACACAACACGTAACTAGGTTAGTTCATTGATTCAAACTGTAATTTTTTCCTTGCTCATCAATTAAATAACTCGATTCAAAAAGTGGCTTTTGCTCTTGGTAATTCAATTTAAAAATTTTCAAAAAGTTTGTCAATTGTTTTCAAAAACTGTAAATGTATTTAAGGGAACGGGTGCCCCAGGGCCTATTCAATTAATGAACTTGAATTTAATATTCTTCAAACCAGACTTCGCCAAGGGGGTTTAACCCAACAACCGACAGATAGCATACAGACGTATAAAGGACGGACTCTATTCCGCTGACATCACCGCACAGGCCTTCAAAGACTTGAAGCAAATGACTGACGACCCGAAGGAGAAGGAGTTCTTTGACCTGGGTATACAAGGAATGGAAACTGCATTCATTGGTTATTTGAAGAAATTTGAGGATTTATTCGGAAAGCCTGACCCAAAAGTAATGGACAGTCCAATCGGTCAATGGATGTATAGCTACGGGCAATTCGCCAAGAACATCAGCTCAAAAGGACCTTTCCTCAAAGCAATATGGGCACTGATTGTTGTGTATTTGGCTCCCGAAGCGGTTATGGATTACCTGAAGTCGTGTCCCAATTATTCGCCGAATAGTTTCGCAAAAATGCTTTTATTCGAAGACTTTAACCTAAAGCCTGTTATCTCACAATTGCGACAAATGATTGACAAAAGAGGAGATCAGGTCTCAGAAGAAGAGATCAAAGAACTGTCGCAACTGTTTAACAGATCCGTGGCTTACGAGGGCCTGATTTTAGGCGCCAATTATAAACAGAGTCAATGGTTTGATGGTTAACTATAATCATGATTGTTCTGAAATCTTACCAGATCAAATTTTCTTAAATCTATATTTTATTCCTGGATTAGTTTATTAATCAATTTATTCTATTAATTATTAATAAACTTTTAATTTTGAATTTCTATGCAAAAGTCTAGTCTATTTAAAATTTTAAATGTCCCAAGTAAAAAACAATGCGATTATTCAAGGTTAACCTGTTGGTTTATTCAGAAAAACAATGAAATTCTTGTTCTCATATAACTTATCAGCCGTGTCCTCAGAAAATGGAACCCAGTTTCATTTGCTATATAGTTATGCTAGATTGTTCTTGAATAACTCATTGAAAAAGCATTAATGAATCAAGATCAATAATCATTGTAATGAGTTCGGTTCCACTTTTTGAGGGCCCTGCTTATAAGCCTTTCCCTAAACAGAAGCACTTCATAAAAGTCTAAAATGGATTTCATTAAAGTTATTCAAAAGTTTTCATTTGATTTGATTTTTTGTTTTTATGGATTTAACACCAGATCTGATGAAAACACAACTAAACTTGTTAAGACAGTGATGTACTTGCTCAGATTTATTCACCATTCGATTTTGTTTAATTTGCTGTATGGTTATTTAGTTCTAATGAGAGATTCTAAATTTGCTCTTGATTCAATTATGCTCTTCGGCTCAACTATACTTATTTTGTCTATTTTAGTTAATTTCTCGTATAAATTGATGAGACATACCTTGCTCATAAACAAAATAATAACAAGTTCTATGAGCATGGCAGTATTAATTGCTGACGCAGCACTTTTTCTAATCTGGTTATTTTTTTTGATTATCAACTGGTTAATATATAATAATTGGATTTTATCGGAAGACTCCGGGGTTATTTTGAAAATTCTAGTTATCCTGAATCTATTTTACGAAGACGGCTGGTACCTCGCGATTGTGTTCTTGTACATTTCTCTCTCTTATAAGATATATCGGAATGAGTGGACACTCTTTCACAGAACTAGGCCTGGTGATGAAAATAGAGCCTGCTCATCTTTTGACCAGTTGAAATCTACTTCAATAAGCCTGGATGAAATAACCAAGCTAAAACAAGAACTGAACGATTTGTTTGGTCTTCTAATTCTATTGTTAATCTGTGACATTTACGCGGCCACAATTTTTATGCTAGTATATATTGCTGGCAGCGGCAAACTCGACTACTTGATGCAGAACAGCCAGTTCGAATACTACGAATACTCGGCCCTTCACTTTATTGTGATCCTGGTGATGGACAGACTCAGCTATGGTCGGCCCAATTTCCAGACATTGGTCGATGTCTTTGACTTCACTGAGATGTCAGACAACCGGACAGTTGTGTCGTTTCAGAAGACAATCAAATCATACGTAAAAACTAATTACAGGGTTTATGACATCATTTCTTATGATCGCAAACTTTTATTCGGTTTTTTGGCCACAATTTCTGTAACCTTGATTAATATCCATTGGAATGTGAGCGACAATCCCTCTAATTCAGATAATTTCACAAATGTATCAAGTACAGAAATGTACAAGGTCCAATAATTTTTATAATTATTCTTGTATGTTATATAATTGCACTGAGTTTGATGGCACCGCACGCGCTGAGAATATTATTGTTTTTGTCTAACATTGTTCTGATCTACTGATTGCTTATATGAGAATAACTGCCATAACTTATAATTTTGATAAACGAATCAGTAAAGTGAAGGAACGGCTTAAAAAACAGCCACATTAAGAAACAGTTGTGCAAAACAGCTCCAAATTTACAAATTTCAAGAAATTTAAAATAGTTTAGCCTTTCCGATAGACGGGTCATAAGAAGAGATCTATTCATAAGATAATGATAAGATATTGAGAGAGAGGCAGAGCCACTTTAAAACCAATATCCGGCAAAAATATCAGGGTTTCCACTTCGAAAACAGTCCAAAAAGTGATGAAATGCCTAATGAACCCCAGTAAAAGACTGGAACTATGACCGCTGAGGAATATTAATCTGAATGAATTGTTTAGTGACTGATCCCATTCATAGCAGAACACCACTCAGGCAAAGATATACGCTTTTGGTCAGTCCTGGCGCGCATACATTATAAAAATGTCCTCAAAGATTGTCTTAAAGACAATTGCATCAATTATATAGAATGGAAAGATAATGCACCGGCTGTCCCACAGGCCAGACCTATCCAAACTTTTCGGTCGGTATGCAAAGTACTATATTCAAAGACCATAAATATTCCCAAAAATCTGAAAGAATTTAATGAAATTTGGCTAAAGATCAATAAAACTGCGGCCGAAACATATGCACAGCCTTTAACCGATGGGCTCCGACGGAAGCTTAAGCTGATCGGCAATGAAGGGGTTTTCGCCACTTTTAAGAATTAAGACAATTAGAGTAATAATCTGTTGTTCTTTAGTTAATATGATTTCAATAAACTCCGAATAGTTTTCAAAATAACCCTGCTTTTCTCCAGTGCAACTATTTAACATACAAGAATTAATTTAAATGAAGTTTGAATAAAGGGGGGAATGAAAGAGCAAGCTCAAAATCCATAATTATTGAGTAAACTATATTTTATTCGATGGAAATTAAAATTTAATGAGACATTGATATTATTTTGAGTAATTTTTCTGTAACTCAATATTTTGAGCATGGTTCATCAATTATAATAATTTTCAACCGAAGATTTTTATTTTATTTTATTTTGTCCTATAAATTGAAAATACTGTAGTCGAAGACCTCACGAGGTTTGGGTCAAATGTATCTTGGTCTATGGGGGTGGGGGTTAAATCAGGTTTAGTTAGGCTTAATTTAGTTGAAATTGTCCTCAATTCGGTTTAAATGCGGTTAAAATGACCAAATTTATGGAATATCCCGAAAATAGCATTTTTTTATTCGACACTTTAAGGGGTCAATTCTTAAAATTTCGATCCTAGGTATGGGTTCGGAGTCCGGACGTAGATCCCCGTCAACATCACTGCTCAAGTTACTAGAGTCTATTACTTCAAGTTTAGGTAAGTCTACGTTCAGTGAATTTTTAAAAATATTTCAATGAACTCAACAAAATTCTTAATTCAAATTTGTTATATAATTTCATCTTGTCTAAATAAGTTTAGCCAATTAAATAAGTAAACCATTTAATTTAAGGCAAAATTTTAAATGAGGAGAAAACTGCTTGCTTCTTTTATGTTTTTGGTCAGTCCTTTGACTCAATAAATTCAATTTATATCTATTCAAAAACGAATAAAAGAAATTTTTTTATTTCGACATAATTTTCAATCAGTAGTTATGTATAAGAGATAACCAAGATGCTCTATTAGATTAACTTATATAGGAAATATTAACTTTATATTTCGGAAAAATTTTAGCTTGGTTCATTTGTTAAGATGGAGGTTACATTATATTTGACTCAAAAAATTAACATGAATTTTGAAAACCTGTATAGACATGTAGTGCCATGGACATATGTATTACCAGTATAACCATGGTCTCTCTATTGCCAAACCTTCTGCTTTTCCGATCTCTTCTTTGAGAATAATTTGCAAATATTTGACTACGATTTCAATAAGACTTAAAGACGAGGATTTTGAGTGTCTCTGAAAAGAAGATTATATAATAAGGAATTGAATTCTTGGAAATAATTACTTTTCTGTTGAATTGGTTTTAGTGTTGAGAAGTGACTGCAAGTGATGTATATATGTTATCGCAAACCGAAGTGTTTCCACTTTTGATAGCCGTTTGTCTTTTAAACTCGAGTTCAACGGTAAGTGTTGTCGAAGTCTTTCAAAGCCGTCGTTGACATTCCGAACGCGAGCCCTTTCCCTTTCATTGCGACGCCTTATAAAAGTGGTGGAATCAAAGAAATTACTGCCACCATAAAGACCAGGGAGTGGTATCTTGCAATCAGGACTGAATGGATCGCATTTCTTGTCGTCTTTATGTGTCGAACCATTTGATGAACAGTTTTCAAAGTTTTCGTCGTCCGTCGGAGGAGTGGCCGCTATTGGGTCGACATAACAGTAGTGATATGTGTTTTGATGTAAAAGGAGCTCTTCCTCGTCAATAGTGGCCACTGGTGTCAGAAACGTATATTCGATGTTCTGTTCGCACGAATCTTCGTCTTTAGTGATGGCGTTCTCTTCCATCGTTTTATTTGAGATAATTTGGTTTCACTTATTGTCGACACTTTTCTCCTGTCATCACATCTATTGAATGGAGTGACGAATCACAAGATCTCAGTTTAAGCTTCCCTTCGATTAATAATTAATGCAAAAACTTTTTGTACATTTGAGAAGAGTAGAGGACTGTCGGGTGCCGACAGCGCATACATAAGCACCTGTTTATTGATCAAATATTGTCTCCAAATGCTTACATCAATACTTAATGACAACAATAATCAGATATTTCTCGAATTCACAAAAAACTTTTATAGCGATTCAAATGTTCTCTTTTTTAGACAAAATAGGATTTGATCCTCACTTTTATACAAAATTAGCAAAAGAATGAGATCCTGGTCAGAGTTTTCCATTCTATCTGGTTTATCTATAATCTACTGGAAATGAACAATGTTAATTTAATATTTATATAGGTTTGTTGGCATCCAATCATTCTGTGAAATACAAAACGAGTTATCCAAACAAAACTCAATTACAGGTCTTTTCAAACAATTAGTGCCACAATTTGTATGTGAATCCCAATAATTATAGACTTTTTATATAAATTCTCGAATTCAATGAATGTCTGAATCAGTGTTGTATTGAGTCCTATATTCCGGGAGCGTGTGATTCGTGTGATTCATGTAATACTCTTTTCCTCGCTTTCCATTGATTTTCACGCATTGGTTGTCATCTCTCCTCAATTGTATTCCACTCACAGTTACTGCAATACAGAGGAGACACAGACAGAAACAGGTGTTCCTCTCTTCCTATAATACATCCGTTAAACTGAAATTCATCCATTTATGTCCAGCAAATCCAATTTAATGAGAATAAGGATTCGTTTACTAATGTATTATTTTAATACCTGTTCAGTTTGTGAATAGGATTTACCTTGGACCACTCTCAAAATTCACTAAAATTTTTCCCAATACTTGTTATCAATTTGATGTCAATTGAATTATTCACTTGTTTTACACAAAATTTAATAGATTTTAAAACAAAAACTATATGAAGATAAGAGGAAATGTGTGGTCTATTTGGGAAGGGGTCAACTGTTTTTCCATCACTGTTTTTGCCTGAACTTGTCAAATTCTCTCTCAAATAACAAGGAATTGAGAAAATTTTGCATAAGCGGTGATCCGATCAAGTTTTTAGAGTTCATAAATGTGGTAAAAATCTATAAATAAATATAAATCTTTATTAATATTAAATTAGAATTAGAATAAAAGTGAAATTAATTTTTTTGGTTGGATTCGGGTTTAGGTTTTTGTTCGTTCGATTCGTTTATTTCTTTTTTAGTGAGTTTGTCCTCTTCTTCTGTCTTTTGTTCAAAATTTGGTTCGTTTTTCTTGACTTCGGAATCATTACTTTGAGGAATGGGAGGACCGAATCTTTTTTTGATCAGTTCTTTGTCATTCAAAATATGTCTTAACGCCGACAACATTTTGTTAGAGGGCTTGAAGTGTTGATTGGCAGCAATTACTCCGGAACTCAATTCTTTGGGCGTCGGATGCTTTCGATGTATTTCCTTTACAGCGAATGCATTTCTGTCCAATTTCTGGAAAATATTATCAGCAAAGACTGCTTTTTTCGAATAAATCTTTTCAGTGATTTCTTCTGTCTTTTTGTGGAAATCCTCGATATTATTAATCTGAGCACTGATTTCAATGAAATGTCAGTTAAAGCATAAGATTGAAGTTAATTCATATAAGACCTGATCTTTTGGTCTTTTAATACGGGTTTCTTCTTGACTGTCAATTTCTCATCTTGCAACATATTTGTTCTAAAATTGAATTAAAAATTAAATTTCAATCAAATTTTATAGATTTGATATCAGACGCGCTCAGAAGTTTAGGAATTTCACGGCCGATGATTTTATCTTGTTCCTTTTTGCACAAATATTTCTTAAGGAATAAAATCAAAGACTGAAGTTTGTGCTGAAATCAACGTTTGAAACAAATGTTTAAATGATTGAGAGTTTTAAATATGTTGACTAACTTTAATGAAGTTCATTGTCGAGGGATTGCCCACAAAATCCTCGATACCATTAATCACGATATCGATTACCTTTGAAAGCGATTAAATTAAATAAAACACTTGAATATTATTTTTGAATACTTTATCGTTAAGAAGGAAACAAAGTTTCTTATTGTCGACGGTTTCCCTCTGAATACGCAAAAAATTGAGCAGTGGTTTAGTTGTTCCGCCCTTTCATTAAACAAATTGATTTAAAATTTTGACAAACTTTTTGAATATTAATTGAATACCAGAACAAAAACAGTGAAAAATATTAACACAAATGTAGTCGTTTTCAATAATCCTATGTTTTCGATGTCTTCGTTTTCTTCGAGAAGTGCTATCATAGCGAAAGCAACCGCTCCTCTTAGCCCTCCATAAGCCTAAGTTTGATAGCGATTAGAAAATGAATCGCAAATATTGAAAGGGATATACCATCAATGCCTGTTCCTCCAAATTTATCGGTCGGGTCCGATGGAAATAGTGGTTAGAAATATAAGTCAATCCGAAAACGCCTAAAATTATTCAATTAGTGATTAAACAGTTATTTAAAAGTTTGCTCGATTAGAGTACTCACTAACTGTTCGATACAACAAAGAGAAAAGGATTGTAAACAAAATAAATGCCTGAAAAAGAAATTCCACTTAGAATTAGATCCCAATATATTAAACAACAGACTAACAGTATTCCAGTGCTGGTCCTCATTGATCAGCATTTGTCCCAAAAAGAAGAATATCAACAAATCTGCGACCGAACTGTTTAGAGAAAAAGCAGTTAACAGAGCACTGGACAGCCATAAGTGATATCTTTAAAAGACCTGAGCGTTAAGATAAAATATTTAACAGTAATCCTGGTTTTCCTGGATATGTTATCCCAGGCAAACTCGAATTGTACCTAATTTTAATTTAAAAGAGGATCAGGTTAATCTTTCAATCGGTGTACTTACGAGACCGCATCCAATCAGACTTATTAGACCGGACCAAGTAACTAAATCAGCGGTAAGAAAGGAACAGTAGGCCATCCCTATCACTATCATCGGCTCAATGACTAAACAGGAGTTGAAGAATATTAAAGTTTTAACGAATTTGTTTACCCAAAGAGTGTTCGGTATATAATGTGATGAAAGCTGTCATCAAACCGAAGATAACTCCGATCATAAATCCTCCGACACTCGTAAAGAAGAAGTGATTCATTCCAAGCAATAAATCATTTGAAGTGATCAGAGGTGAGCTCACAAAGGTATCCAACAAACTATGGACTACTATAACCACGGCGTCTAATAAATAACTAATTCACTAAAATTTCGATATTCTGTTCGGGAAATACCATTAAGTAATGATTCACCGAAAACCAGATAATAGAGCGGTTTATTAACTTTGAGGTCACTGAAAATTGTCAAAACCTTATTGAAAGCAATATTATTTGAGTGAACGGCTATCCTCGATAACTTATCAAGCAACTTACAGTCACCGGGTCCACAGCACTGATGGCATTAGAAAATACCAACAATTCTATCAAGGATATTCTGGGGAAATCCAACCATTCAAAACCAAATATAGCCAATGAATAAAGAGAGACCCCAATCATGAATTCATTAATTAAAGTCCCCTAAAATATATTTTAAAACATTGAATTCCTATTTGATGGTACTCTCCATCTTTGATGATCACAATTGGCTCATAATCCAGCTCAATCAATCAATCAATCAATTGAGGACATTCTTTTGGATACTCACCACAATGGCATACATTATGATAGTTATTAGATTTTCGAAGAAGTATTCGTTGTGTAACTGAAAGGCCGCGTTTAGAATAATTCTATTGATTAGAAACAAACAAATTCAGTGATAATCAAAACAATGAGTGCCTCAGCTTTTTATCAACATTTATGGCGAATATCAGAATTAGACTCATTTTAATGCAATTAAGTGTCAATTGTTTTAATCAAAGCCAAAGAACTCATTTCATATTGAATGGTAACCTACGGAGGCATTAGTCCGAAGAGAAATAAATCGACAGAAAATTTAGGGAATCGTTTGAATTCGTTGATTCTGTTATAGATTAACACTTTATTATCTAAAATCAATTCAATCAAATACTTAGTCAGAGTTCCAAAGCCGATGCCGACCATTATGAGGACACACGACTCTGGGATAGTAGAGGTGAGGAAATTGCTCTGGTGATACGCCAGCTTGATGATCGATGCTGTTATCAGGTACAGACTAAACACCCAGAGTGTGGTCAGAGTGTGTTTTTCTTTTTCCAAATCAATGATACCAAAGAAAGATCCGTTCAAATCCTTCTTCATATTATTTGATCCGTCGCTTCGCTTTTTTATCAAATGTTTGAGAGGATTATCCATTTTATTGGATTTTGTTTCCATCAAACTTATGGACAGCAGAAGACATAAAACAGATAATAAAAGAAATTTCATTTTCAATGTTCAGACGTTTTTGCGATAATTCGGTTTTGAATTTATTAATCGCGCGAACAATAAGTGCTTCAAATTAATGATTAAATTATTACTCATTGGGAGTAATGACCACTAATTCATTCATTAATTCATAATCAATGAAACCAATCAACTGAAGTGAAAACATTAAAGAATGCGAAAAAAGTTTGTATTTATTAATAATTTATTTATTGAATTAATTTTAAAATTTGAATAAACGGCTTAAATAAGTTTAAAAGCGATTAATTTGAAGAAGTGTTGAGAGAGTGCCTAACATTTGGTTTTCGGTGACTCAGTCTTTCCATCGATGGGCACAACTGCAACAGCGGTAGAATGTGGTCATCGGTTCGTCAGCAGATCGTGTCTGGAGTTGCATAAAGTAAGCCCTCTTATGGTCACATTTGGGACACTTTTCTTCAGTTGAGTCCACGTTTTGCCAAACGGCAGAATCGCTGAGAACTTCGTCCACTTCTTTGAGTTTTGGATATTTTCTGGAGACTATACTCTGTGTGACTCTGTGGACATAGGGACAGGTCCCACAACTCAATCGGTTCCATTCGCTGCTCTCTTCTAAAGTCAGTCGAGTTCCGCACTTCGGACAGAATAACAGCATTTCTTAGGATTAGCCAATACTCAGGCTATTGGTCCAAACTATTTCACATCCAGTAAATAATCAGTAAACAAACATGGTAACTGTCAATTATTTAGAGATGACAAACTGTGCAACGATGTGGAACAAATGTGCAAATGTGCAAATGTGCAAGGCAAATTCCGATTTAAAAATATTGCAAAACCAATGAAACATTGAAAAGAAAACGTCGATTAAAAAGCATTTGATTTTACTTTTGGCCCAAAAGTTAAGCCATTTATTGAAAAGATTTGAAACCCGTTATCACGTAATCTATGGACTGAGTTGTTGTCAATAATAACAAAAACCGATGGATTGGAGTGAAGTCATCTTCTCTTGATTTCAAACAAATTGTTTAATCAAAACCCAAGAAATGGTAATTTAATCGTTTAATCGACAAATTTATTGAAACTAATTGTAATTGTTTTGTAGTCAGCGCTCTTCAACTTTCAGAGTTTGTTAACAGTGGTATTGCTATTGATCTGCACCTGTGCTTACATCAGGTCTTTGACTCAAATACTCGATAAGAGGAAGACTGGGTATAATTCACATACAATCGTAAACCTATTCAAAGCTATTCATTCTGTTTGTTATATAGATTTTTGGGCATATTTTGGAAGTTCGCCCGAATCGGGGAACGGAAGAGTCCTTACGTTGCCATCAGTTGTCTGGCGATGGCTTTGAGTATTCTTTTCTATTAAATCATTTGTTTATATGGATTACTATTTTATTTTTTAACGAAATTTAAATTAACGTTAAATTAATGTTAAATAACTATAAAATGAGTTAAACATTATTTGCCATAAATTTTAATAATCGGAAAGAAAGGACTCAAAGAAAAGTCGAATTCCGGGTATTTCTGTTGGAAAAGAAAAAATTGTTGGAAAGGGAATCAGTTTTACTGAAATACCTGAGAATCTAAGGGACGGCCACTGGACAGCAGATTCATCACAATTAAGTTCGTCTTTGCGATCTTCAGATATGAAGTGATCTAAAGACAAATGATTTTAGTGGTAATTATTCAGACGATTGAGTAGTTATACCTCTTCTTTGGGGTCAGCAATAGTTTCGAGTAAAGTCTTTGTTTGTTGGAAGCCTTGGGCGGCCTTTTCGTAGAGTTGAGCCGATGTCTGTTGAAATATAGCAGTCGTTCTCTCTTTGAACTGGTGGTAAGGGACGGGCGGCGGCGCTATTATATTTCTGAAGGGCATAAATCTGTGTTCGAAACGAATTTGTTCGCTATTGAGGGCCGACTGCGGAACTCTTAGTCTGGCGTCGAGTCTGAAACCACAAATCGCTTTAAAGAAACCGTTATTCATATGTTGTAGCGATTGATAGACAAGAATCTCCTGAAAGTGTGGCCTTTGTTTGCGTTTCTTTGACCGAAACTTTTTACTCTTTCCTTTCAATTGCTGTTGAATTTGATCTGAAAATCATTGGAAATATAAGTGAATTGTTTTGGTGTTCATCAGATGTGTACCGGCAATGAGTTCCTGTTCTATAATCAGATTACTGGCTCTGTTTAGCGTTGAGAGGATCCAGGCGTACAAAAACTCGTATAAATACCAGAAGATATAGTGGTATTCGTGGGGAGAGTAGAGCTCTAACTCAAAGCCTGAGAGCAGGTATTGAGTCATAACACGTAAGATGTGATACAAAAGCCAAGTGCTATAAAACCCCAAATGATTGCACTGCGGATCACTCTTTTGGGTTAAAATATTCAAATAGTTGTCCACTTTCTCGGCCTCGTCCTGAAGTGCTGTCAAGTCTTCCAGAATTTGGGCCAACTTTTCCCTCTGACGCGCTCTGTTATGGCCACAGATCTGAGTTAATGCTGCCATCGGTCGAACGCATCGGCTGAAGAATGTGTCCAACAGTTCCTTTGCGTTCTGATTATTGTTGATTATCGCACTCTTTGTGTGAAGAGAAGGCGGTCTTATGAATTGCTTACACGAATCGCGCACTACTTGTGCGAAATGTGTGGTTCCGAAGACGAGACAGGACTGCGGCAAATACAACACTTGGAGTATAGAACGGGAGACAACACAAGAGGAGGGAATGTTTTGACTGAAGTGATTGAAAAAGGCGAGAGCGCTCTCATATGAAGTGCATTCATATATTTTGCTTATTTTTCTCAATCTGTTGACCAATAGCTCTAAGTATTGATAAGCTTCGGAACGACTCTTCATTTTGGTATAGCGCGGAAAAGTCGGCGGAAGAAGTCTTTGATTGACTAATGGCTCGAACCCTAATATTGTTGGATAATCGGCTCTATGTCCCGAAGAAGAGCTGGGATCGGGTTTGACACCCAATTGGATGCTATCTTTGCAGAGTTGAAGCGATTCAATGCATTGATTCAAATATTTGTCGATGTCTTGAGTCAAATGTTTGTCATTATTTGAGATAAGTTTGTGATTCGTTTGAGTAATGGTTTCTCTCTTTAAAGCCTTCAATACTTGAAATAAGTTTCGGCAAAACTTTATTCGATGGAATACTCCGGAAGTCATTCGATGACATTCCACATCTCGAAGACATACATCCGGTTTGTCCACTACTTTCTGAAGTGTTTTCAATTTCTTGGATAACTCGTCCTCTACTTCTTTGATCAAAGAACAGGCCTTAGAATCAGTCAAATACTCCAAATGGTAGCCATAAACCAAAGGCTGGAAATCTTCTTCTTCGAAGACATTTGCTTTTGAGATGAATTCTCGAATGGCGTCAATTATTTTGAGAAGAATGAGACAAAAAACTCGTATTGTTTTGTCGATTATCACCGAAGGATTGTGAAGATAGAGATTAATGAAAACCGTTTGCGCCAAAGAGTGGCCTTCAAACCAAGTGACCAAAGAGGACAGACTTTCGTCCATTATTCCCAACTCTTCGCTAAGAGTGAAGTCCTTTAACTTAATTTTATTGGCTTTAATCGATTGCTCGAAATTAAGCACTTTTTTGTTGGTTTGGTTGCAAACCATTCCGGCGTCCATTTTCGGGTCCATCATCTCTATGGCGGACATGGCTTCGAACAAACCGAATAACTCGTCGTGCAATAGCTCACCACAACCCAACTCTGAGCATACAATAAACCAATAGAGCAATTCAGCAATTGATCAAGGTCAATATTCAACAATTACCTTGAGATGCACTCCAGAACTCTTTGGTTACATCAATCCATTCAAATGACACTTCAGGTCCACCGAATTGGCTTCGATTTGGATCCATTGCTGGTCACTGATTACAAGTGTATTCCTGTTATTTGTTTTTATAAAAATATTTATTTATTAGAGAAATAAATAAATGAATTTAATTAAAAACAAAACTGAATATTGAGTCCAATAAATGGATTTAAACTAAAAATAGTTTTCACTCAAAAATTAAATCAAAAAACAAGTGAATTAAGAGTCGTCTGTTTGTGACGTACTTTATGTGAAGAGTTGTGTTGTCGGCGCCGACAGTCAGTCGTTATAAACAACGCCATTGTTTCCAATATTTGTCTTCATTTGAATTAACCTTCAAATCAGTTATTGATCTCTGAATACAATTAATTCAATTAAATTCGCGTCAATTATATCAAAATCCAGAAAATGGCCGAAAAAATCGATATGTCTTTGGATGATATCATTAAAAGAGATAAAATAAGTACCGGACGAAAGAGGGGACAGACTGGTGGCCAACGCAGAGGCGCTACACAGAGAGGCGGTGCCGCACAAAGAGGAGGCGCTGCACAAAGAGGTGGCGGCCGACAATTTGGTGGGCAGACAGGCGGTGGCGGCGGAGGAGGTCCGCAAAGAAATTTGAGGTCTAGAAGTCGCGCTCAGCCCTACAGTCGGGTAAAAATGCTTTTAAATCATTTTGTGTTTTGTCTTCAATTAATTGATTTGATTGGAACCGAAGCCGAACCAAATGAGTGACAAATGGCAACACGACTTATTCGACTCCGGCCTCAAAAGCCGTTCCTCGGGCAACAATAACTCACATCTGATGGTTTCAAACCTTGAATTTGGAGTCACAGGTATTCCCTATTAATTGATTTCTTTGTCTGACGCTATATCTGGTGACAGACGCTGACATTCAGGAGCTTTTCTCTGAGTTCGGAAATCTACGGAAAGCGGCCATACATTACGACCGATCGGGTCGTTCGTTAGGAACGGCTGATGTTATATTCGAGAGAAGACCCGACGCTTTGAAGGCTTTGAAACAATACAACGGAGTACCACTCGATGGTAAACTTTCTGATGTCTTGTCATTAAAGACATACACAATAAGGCGCAGGACTTGATGTCCGGCCAACCAATGACACCGATTGCCAGCTCTTACTTCTCATAAATAGGACGTCCGATGAAAATACAACTCATGGGAGGAAACGATTCCACAGTCAGTAATATCGGGTCCAGGATTGGAATACCCGCCGGAAACAGAGGCAAAACGAGTAACGCCGGCAACAGAAGCTCTCGAGGTTTCGGAGGACGAGGAAGAGGAGTCTCCCGAGGAGCAGGAGGTAGCAGAGGAGGCGGACGAGGAGCACAAAGGGGACAAAAGTGGGCATAAATTTGAGTTTTCGTGAAATCAATAAAGTCTTCGCAAACCCTTACAAAGAGTTCCACTTTTGGTCTGAAAGACAAAACATTGTTTTAAGACTAACTCTAAAACGACTGAAAGTTTTTGTAATTACTATAAAATTAATAATTATTATATGTTTTCGATAATATTTTATTGATTTCATTGAATTATAATTTAATTTTAATGAAAGTTAATCCAAAAAATTTCAAAACAGCCCCAAAAAGGTGCCGACCGCTGAAGAACTGGACGCAGAACTCGACGCTTACACTAATAAGGTTTGGAACGGATTTGATTTTTTCTCAAATAATTTTTGGTTTCATTTCTTTTCAGATGTGAATCAATTGGTCCTAATTTTATCGATAATTAATTTTTCAGTTTTTTGAACATTTTTTCATTTATTTCGATTTTCGTCCAACACTTTAAAAATCATGAAATAAAATCCATTTTTAAAACTATTAAACAAAATTATTTACAAAATGATTGCTTTTCAGTGAATCCATGATTTGACGGCAAAATCTTTGACACTCTTCTCATAAATAGGAAACAGAGAATTCATTTTCAATTCCAACGCATTTAAGTATTAATATTCTGTCGAAACAAACTTTTTATCAAATGATTTGTTGATCACATAATTGCAATCATTAACTGATTTACTCACCAAAGAAGTGGAAAATCATTTGAATTTAAGAGTGAAATACCTGTTTGTCAGTCAAATGGAACCACACTCTGAGCCGCTGTTAATTCTGCGCTCATTTGAAATCCAATTACTTTTAAAATCATTTATTCTAATATCGAATGAAAACAATTATATGATTGAAATGCTTTGAATAAAACTTATATTCTTATGAATGAGTGAATCAGAAGAGGAAAGAGTGGTTCCACCGATTTATGACAAAAAAAAGTGGTGACAATCAAAGGCACCCAAAAGTCAAGCCTATAATGAGTTGACTAAAAGCGGTTCACTTAGTAATCGTTGGCCCACTCGTTGTCCAAAAGGAATGAATCGATCACTTCTTTCATCGCGAGGTTAGGAATCAATTGATCCGATGTGAGTGAGGTTCGGGTGACCGGATCGAAGTGACCCACTCTTTGCAAGTGCTCTTCGATGTCTTTTCTATCATAAGTGATACCACTGGGAGTGATGACCGGATCGCGCATTATCTCGAAACTGATTTTTCCACACAAATAGTCCGGAACCTCCCGTTTCTTGAAATACAATTCATTTTAAATCAAAGAGTTAGACGTTTCTGACGTTTGAGTGACAATTAAAGAGTTGTTAATCCGGATATAATATCTTCTACTAATCTACTAATTAGTTAATTAATTAACTCATCTGAATATATATATAATACTACTGAATGTGTCACTACTTTAATGGCAAAGATTTATAAATTAAGAGATTTGGGAAACCTTTCGTCTGATGTCGAGGGCGGCGAACATTGAGTTCAAATCTGCAATTCGTTGGTCTGTTGTCGTAATAATCATTCGTTTGAGTTCTTGTATCGTCTGTTCCCCAGTTATGCTATTATTTTGAATTTCAGTCTTCAATTTGTTGAGTTGTTGTTCTTTATCCAATTGGATCAAAGTATTCAAATATGTCTGTAAATCGATTTCTTCTTTAATGCGTTTCTCTTCGTGAACAGAGAACCGCTTCTTTCGGGCGACTCTCAACTGATACGCGATTTCGTCCCCGAAATTCAATTTCTGTTCTTTTGCCAAATCGTGTGCTGAGAGTCAATACAATCACTTAATTAGTGACTGAATTAATTAATTAGATTATGTGGTGATTACCTCTTTGGAGGTGTTTAATGGCGTCGTCGAAGTGATCCATCTCTAGAAGGGATTGACCCAAAAAGAAGTGACCTTTGATTAAATTGGGATCCATTTCGAGAGCCCGTCTGCAGTCTTGATAAGACTGTTCCCACTTTTGAAGCTTAAGATAACAGAGCGCTCTGTTTGTGAAAAATGTGGGAACCGATGGATTGCGAACCTATGGAAACAACAAAGTGTTGACAAATACAATAAGTGGTCATCAGATTTGTTGGACAGACTATGGCTCGGGTGTAGCTATTGATGGCGTCTTCATATTTATGGCAATTATAGTATTTGTTTCCCTCGTCTTTCAGTTCAAAAGCGTTTAACTCCTGTTTCATATCGAAACCCGATTTACTCCTTTCCGACCACTTTCTGGTCTTTGAATTTGAACCGAAATTCCTTAAACGAAACAGTTTTGCAGTTTTTGTCACTTCTGACGGTCTTATCACTCAATAAGACATATAATTATCTTAACATTCAATAAGTTTTTATAATTTCATTAAATATTAAACCAAATATCCATTGAAGTGAATCAAGACTTTCATTAAAGAGATTCAATTAAAACAGAATTAAAATTTTATTATTAAGTGATTAATAGAAATATTATTATTGTTTTGTTTACAGAAAAACTACTCGTCTTTAATGCAGTGACGAAAGCAGTGATCAATTGTACGGAACACTCATCCAATGGCTGTCCCTTTAATATCTCTGGCATCCAATGGTGAGCCCAACACAGACAGAGCCAAACCTCATCTAAACTGACGCTCACACATACCGTTCAATACGATACCCATTTTGTAGGCTATGACGACATACCTGTCCTCTGATTCGGAACTAAAATCATTTGAATTGAGAATAAATATGGCGTAAAGTCTGAAAAAAATGGTGAAAAAGTTGTTTATTGTCTAAACACTTAATAAGAGGACTGAAAATCAGAGGAATAGAAGAGATGTTTAAACTAATGATTAAAATGAAAAAACACTTAAAATAAAAGTTGGGATCATTTGGTACTCATTTGGTATTCTATACTATAATTCACTATATTTTGTGTACATTTTGTATATACTTTTGTTTTACAATAAATATAGAAAAGTGTTTTCCATCGACTCAGTCATCAATTTCTCGCAAAAGACAGTAAATAAAATTATTGCGAATATTATAAACCAATTGAAGTCTTTTGGGATTAAAAATAGAATTGAATATCAATTTTATAGTCGAATACAGTATTCGGACATAAATTACTAAAACTCTTATAAAACCAGAATTGCATTGAATTTGAAGTTTTAAACAATCGATTAAATGATAAATTAATTTACAATCTCTTTAGCGTTCGTTTCTTGTCCTTAAGGGATGACTTTTTTTGCGTTACAGTTGTTCCCATTGTTTTGGTGACCGTCTTATCGTTTGCGTGTCTTTTCAATATCGGTCCCCCATTTGAGTCGTTGTCGGACGGGGTTTCTTCTGAACGCCGAACAGAATCCGTTGAATTACTGCAACAGGCATTTGGAGCACTCGAATGGAGGTCGGAATCGAAACAATCCTTTAGGTGTTTGGAGGCGTGGATTTCGGTCATCATTTTGGCTCTTTTGCAGTAATCTTCGTAATGGTCTAAAAGCATTTGTCCCGCCTCTGAGTTCAGGGCTGACTCCGGGTTCGGGACTATAAGAAGACATTTTACAGTCTGTAAAACAGATGATTAGATCAGAAATTAAATCAGAGAATGGAATGTATACCAAAAGTATGTGTTTTATTCCTAAGTCGGACTTCCAGTCCTTTTTCAATGTATTGACGCATATCTCTCCCGTTCGGGAAACGTTCGGATGAAATATCTTTGTTATGAAATATCCTTTCGGAGGAGAAATCGGGAAATCCTTTGAGAGGACGAGCTTTACTCGAAACGAGCCGCCGAAGTAAGGCGTGCCGGCTGTCCAACAGAACCACTCGTTATAAAACATCAAACAAATCAAGGGATTCAATAAATTCAATACCGGGTCCATCGATGTTGGCCTGAATGTCAGACACGTCCTCCTCATTGATCGAGACTCGGATCCCTTCCAAAGGGTTTAACGTCAATTGAGACAACTCTTTAGACACTTGTCTTATCACTTGTGGCGATAGGTTTTCCACATTTGAAGAGGTTTGCTGTCATCAGATCACAAATCAAATCAATTGGTGACAAATATATTTCAAATACTTACGGATGACATCACTGAACAGCGATCGACACCAATGACAACACTTTCGGGTCTTCTGTAAATCAAAACACAAATTGAAGAAAATTGTAATAAAAAGCATTAAATCATTGATTTCTAATCCAATGACTGTTTGTTTACAAATTGAATCAAATATTTTGTGAAAAAAATGACTCACTTTTGGGTTAAGCAATAATTTGTGGATAAAATTGAGAGAATTTTAAATAAATTTTTAGTGAATTGATTGGCAAATGATTCACATAATAACCGAAGCCTTGATTTGAAGCGTTTAAATAATTCAACGAATTTAACGATATTTGGATTCACTCTTTTGTTGCAAATAATGGCAACAAATCACTCATTGGCTGTAATAGCCTTTCCCTGCGTTTGAATCTCTTTCCATTCATACATTACGTACTTTAACCACAAACATAGTGATGGGCTTTCAATCAATATCTATTTGACCAATCGAGTTGAAAATTTGACCTACCTCATTCCCCTCATTCCCCTCATTCCCCTCATTCCCCTCATTCCCCTCATTCCCCTCATATTCCTCTTTTACCTCATTTATCTCATATATGATTTTGTTTGGATCACTCAAATTCATTTGTTCTTCAACTTTACAAAAACCAAACGCTTTTCATAAATCCCTGAATATTCTAATAGTTTTATTGAATGGTTATTCGGAATAAGTTATTCCAATCACTCATTGAGACAAATAAAAAGCAAAATTTAACGAACAGAGTATACCAGTGATGCAAAAAAATAGTCTCAAACCTTAATTCCTCTCTGATAAGGGCTCAATAGAAAGTGCACAGAAAAAATGATTGAGCCGGATTGTGCTTGATTCATCCATTGATAAAGTAATATGGGTGATTCAGGCACAATCAAGTTTACTCATTCAACCCTAATCATGTAGGAATTAAAGTTCGAGAGTCAATGCCATCGACTCAATGGTTATCGCTGGACTATACATACATATATTTGCCAAGTACATTATAGATTTAAAAGTCAATTATCATGATAATGATCGGATGCAAGTGGTGTTAACGTTATGAGCAGAGTAAGCAAGTTCAGTCTATTCAAGTTTAGATTACCTTATTCCAAATAAAATTATTATAAAGTAGAAAGAAGTCTCTCTTTCAAAAACGGTCTGAAGTTTAAATTATTTGAGCCTCATTCTTATCGAATAGGTTCTTGGTTAACTGTTGATTATAATTACAAAAAGAAATTGATTCCATTTTGAAGAAATATATTGAATTGGAATCAATTGACTCGATTTTGAGGAATATATTAATAAAATTCAAAGTTTTTGTGATTTTATACTAAAATCATTCACTAATTAGTATTTATTAGAATTTTTGTTAAAATATTATATCATTTGATAAATGATTTTATGATTGAAATTAGTTTCGCTTCAAATTTTAGTTTTTATGTAAACCTATTCTAAAAGTTTTTAATTGAAAGAAATGCGAAAATATAAAAATAAGTATCAAAAGAGGCATCAAAAGAAGTATCCAGATCATAACACTGAAATAAAGGATGTTTGTGTGTCACAGAGCCACTGATTTTACCCATACACATTTCATTAATTCTTGACTCTCTCTCTCTCTCTCTCTCTCTCTCTCTCTCTCTCTCTCTCTCTCGCTGCGCCAGTGTCGGCCCCTTTCCCCCTTTGGCTTATTTTTGTTGGAATAAATGTTAAAACATTTAAGGATTTGTTTTTATTTTTAATATCAATGATAGATCCAATGGTGCCATTGATAACCAAGAT
>JAQGBD010000869.1:0-21951 GCA_034698165.1 Punctoribates punctum | reverse complement strand
CTCTGACAGTCCTCTAATCAGAGGCTATTTAGAGCGTAGGCGAGAAACACATTCATTTAAAAGTAATTTATCGATGAAATCAAATTTTGTTTCATTGAAATATTTAAAGCAATTTATAGTAAATTATTAAAACACTTTTGTCGTCAGATTTACACTATTTTTGTTTCAAATCAAATACGTTATCACTTATTGGTTACAAATATTAATGAATTGAATTTGTAATTAAAGAATAACAAGAAGAGAATAGTTCACTACACCACTACTGAGAGCAAGAAGAGGGCGAACGCAGCCTTTCTTATTGGTTGTTATGCCGTATGTCTGCCTCCGATTAATCAATAAAATGGGAACTAATTGAGTGATGTTTAGGTCATTTATCTCAAGTTATCGCCAGAGGATGCATACAAACGGCTTATGGAGAACAATGGCCCCCATTTGTTGCCCTTCAGAGACGCGGCATTTGGTCCTTGTTCCTATCATCTCTATTTAGTCGACTGCCTCAGAGCCGTCAATAAAGTAATTTATATTAATTTCCAAAATAAGAAAACTTTTTATAACCCTTTCCTTTCAGGCGCTTAAGTATAAGTTTCTTGATTTTGAAAAGTTTGATATCGAAGAGTATCAATACTATGAGGTCTGTCCCCCGATATATATCTGAATAAATGTATTGAAAATCAATTTTGAGTAGAAAGTAGAGAACGGAGATCTCAATTGGATCCTTCCCAAGAAGTTTATCGCTTTCTGCGGCCCCCACTCCAAGTCAGTTGTCGAGAATGGATATGCATTGCATTCACCGGAGACTTACTTCGATTACTTCCGCAAACATAACGTCACAACAATCGTAAGACTCAACAAAAAGCTTTACGACTCCAACAGGTTTATCGACAACGGATTCGAGCACAGGGACCTCTTCTTCATTGATGGCAGTACTCCCAGCGATGCCATTATGAGAGAGTTCTTAGAAATATCTGAGAAGACAACCGGAGCCGTTGCTGTTCACTGCAAAGGTATTACTTTAAAATATTTTTTAGTATTTCTTTTAAATGAAAATTTTCGTATATATTCTAATCTAATTCTGCGTCAAATTGTATGGCAGCGGGTTTGGGTCGCACCGGGACTCTGATCGCCTGTTATATTATGAAACACTACAGATTCACAGCCGCCGAAGCCATCGCTTGGATTAGAATTTGTAGACCGGGTTCTATCATCGGTTATCAACAGCATTGGCTTCAAGAGTAGGACTAATCAAATACTTTAATCGAATATATTTTCTCACTATTTATTGTTGAATAGGAAGGAGACATACCTTTGGCTTCAGGGAGATATACATCGCAATCGAAACTCCAATCAAATTGAAAATATTATTAACAATAATAATAATAATAACGAAACAATCAATAAGAATAGTAGCGAAGGATCTCTGGTCAGGTGCCATATCATCGACAACGACAACAATACCATTAATTTGATCGCCAGTGAAGTCAATGATTTAGATCTTAACGACCAGTTCTCAAAGTCAGACAAAGGCGAGAGGGGACGCAAATCACGAAAGAGTGCCAACAATTTGAATGAAAGCTCTCCGACAGAAGAAATTGAGACACAGGGCGACCAACTCAACAGAATTAAGGCTCAGCGAAGAAATGTGAGGTCTGCCACTACTGTAACCACACCTACCGTTGCTGTCACTATCGATGATCAACGATCTCATCGAAGATCTACATCACAACCAAAAGAAGACGTTTATATCTCTCCTTTGAAAGGATTGAAACCTCAGACCCGAAGCACAACAGTTTCGATATATAACACCAGATCCGCAATAAGAAAGACAAAAACAGTTAATGTCGAGGAAGAGGACAAACCTTTTTCTGAAACGAATATTTCAAACGTCAAATATATTCGCAAACAAATCAATAAGAATTCTTTGCCACAGAATTCCAAAACGTGAGTCAATTTATTCCCAAATTAAAGCTATTTTCTTGAATTCTATGCATTTCTTTCCAATGAGCTAATGATGAGCTGTCCCTTCTTTGCCTCCCTTAGCGGTGTTTGGCGACATGTTGTCGTTCCCGTACAAGAAATGATATTTCAATCTTCCTCTTCATCTTCTTTTGTCTCTCAATCGAAGACTATTTGCAATTCTATAAATGATCCTGAGTATAGATATTTGAGGCGAATCCGGACGCGCTCTAACTCTCCTCTCTCTCATAAATTTGCGAACAAACAAAATGCAAATAATATTAATATCAATAATAATAACAATGAGATTACTATTACTTCAAATAGAAATTCAATTAATACCAATACTGAGCTCTCGACTGATTCTAATACTAATCTCAATCTTCTTTCAAACTCTAACCTTATGTGAGATATTCTGATGACAATCAAAACCAATTTTCTCTGACGTTAACTTATTCTGGTTTTCAGGGCAAACACGAGTGGATTGCATTCACTGTCAGCCACCAAACTGGTCCGATGACAAGGGGGCAGCTTGTCGTGTAGGCAGTCCCGCACTGCTGTTCAGCCCAAACAATCACAGACTAAACGAGTTTTATGCAAAAAATCCGATCGAAACAAACTGTCGGTTGCTTTCAAACACCCTTTCAGTAAAAAATCCAAAAAAATGTGTCAAAAAAATAAAAAGATATGCAAAACAGTGAGCAAAAGAAAGCTGTCGTCTGTGAGCTCCGGAGCACCGAAAGAAACCAAGAAAATCAAAAAATGATTCGATTATTTACTCTGTTTTTCATTAATTTCCGTTATATTTAACTAATTTTGTTTTCATCAGATTTTCAGTTAAAAGACTGAATTTATTATTATTTTTTCTAACATTTTGTTACCTTTTATTTCGAAATTTTAACAGTTCTTTGATATGTTTGGACTAACTTTGAGGTCATTCCCAAAGTTTATTTGTTTAAATATTTATAGATTGAGATAAAGAGTTAATTTTGAATATCGTTTGTATCGATAAATACAAAGATATAAAAAGTTTTCACTTGATTTCAAAGTTTTAAAAAATATTATTTTCGATTGAGACAGACCTCAAACAGTCAAAACACTTGTAAATAAGTTTATTTGAATCGCAATCATCAGTCAATCACTAACTGTGCTCTAAAAAGTGCTGAAATACATGACAAGTGCGCCGAAAACAGATAATTAATGTCTAATTCGATTGCACTGACATTCTCTTCATTTGAAGAACTTTGATCTCTATCTCTAACTTCTAATAATTGTTTTTCAGTTAAACACTTTCACTCTAAAAGTTGGGTATTTTTATTTCTCTTCTCTTTTTCGGATCTCTTCTATGTATTGAATATAAATATTGTTTTTAGTTTTGATTTTTAAAAATTTATTGAATTCTTAACCACTTTAAACATTTTCTCTATATTTTTATTATAGATTTTATTGAAATTAATTTTAAATCTGATATAAAAAAAAGTTTTATTTTATTTTTAGATTTTGGACCACTTTTTATGTATTTTATTGAACTTTTGTCTTAACTTTAATTTACATTATTATTGATAAATATTTTGTTTTTCATAAGAATTAACTAATTCTGAGCGATATTCTAATAATTATTACCTCTGTTCACATCTTTTTGTCTAATGAGAGACACATTAGAAATGAATTATTTGATTGAAATTTCTATAAAATAACCAAAATTATTATCAGTTTTTCAGATTGACTACAATTTGTAGATAATTATTAGAATTGCATTAATTGTCAAATCGATGTTTAAATTATCTCAAAAACATGTAAACAATGGTTTAATTTCTTAAATGTTGTCCACTGTGTCTCTCATTGATAGAAGTGGTGATTCCTTAAGAGTAGATATTATCAAATAGTTTTCAAAGATGTCATTTTTAGTTATGGTAAGTTCTTTGATAAATATTCTGGTAATTATATAACTGTCTGTCTGTTTATCCCATTATTATTCATAATCCATTCGAATGTCATTTATTATTAATAATAAATATTATTAATCAATAGTCGACTGCAATATAATTAATATTCTCTAATATTTGTCTAAAATTTGTGAAACGTTTGTAATAATAAAAATGTCATTTTATTTAAGCATTTATTCTAAGCTTTTCTACATTTCATCGAATTTAATAAAACTTCAATTAAATCGTATTTGACTTAAAACTCAATCAATATCTGCTTTATTAAGGTTTTAGTTGGGATTCAAAATCTGTGAAAATATACGAATTATACAATGTATGGGTTAATTACAGGCTTATCTTGTTCATTTCATCACAATAATTGGAATTGCCTAGCTCAGAAAAAATATTTAAATTAAACTTTGATTCAGTTATTATTTTATGAATAATGTCGAAGTGTTTCAAAAGTAGTTGAATTTTGCGGAAGTGGTCAACTCATAAGTGATGATTGATAAATGAAAATGGTCATTTTAGCATGATCAGTTTAGCAAACAGTTTTGAAGAGACTGTTTATGACAATCATGTAGTGAAGACCTCTACAAGGCTTGTATTGCAGTGAAGGCCATATTAATGGTTTGAAGAGCATTGAGTTCATTACAAACAACATTGAAATTCAAAATTTATTTATTATTTAATATTTTAATTAAATCATTTGAAGTAAAGACAATTTGTGTAGAAATCAGTCGAGTTATTGATGTTTTTGTCAGTTTGAGTGAAAGTCAGTTTGAAATGAATTCTCGGGAAACAGAGTTTAAAGGTTTGTCTTAAGACTGATTTCTTTGTGTCTGTGTTTTGGGTGTTTCGGACATTGAATCGATTGATACGATTATACAAACATTATATCAATTTGTGATCAAATTCTGACTTTAATGACAATTAAATGGCAAACACTTGTGATCTCATGTCTACCAATCGATTGACTTTTGTTGCCATTAATTGTTTAATTAATTGCTTTCAATTGTAGTTTTGATTATAATTCAGATCGAAATTTGTTTTATTTCTCTTTTGACTCTACTTTTGATCGCATTTTAATTGATATTCAAACGAAAGGTTTGTTTTTCTACTAAACTAATAATGTCTTCACTTGACTCGGAGTCGGTATCACTGGATGTGACCAATGTTTGGCGTAAATCAATATTGACTCAAATAAATGACCGAAAACTTCGCGAACAGAAACCCTTTGAATCAGTGATTAATTTCTGTAATAATTTGTACGAAAAAATGGATTCAATCAGAAGTGAAAACGTTTTGCTTTCCATACAAAAGGAAAAACTCTTATTAGAAAACAACGAACTCAAGACTTTATGCACCCATTCAGAGGACAGCCACCAAAACAGCCCAAACGGCAAACTCTTAGAGAAAAAGTTGTTTGAATTGCAGTCAGAGTTGACTGAATTGCACAGAACTAAAGGACATAACTCTCAACTGATCATCGAATTGAAAAACACCATTGAATCCAAAGACAGGGAAAGGAATGAATTGTTGACAAAATTAGAGGAAACCAAACGTCTGTTGAAAAACTCTGAAAGTGTTTCCACAGATTTAGAGCAGAGAATACGCGAATTGGAGACAAACAACCAATTGGTGAAAGACGAACACCAGGCGCTCCAAATGCTTTACTCCTGTCTCGAGAAGAAGTTCGCGACACTCAATGCCGAACACATCGAACTCGTCAACCGATGGATGTCTTTGAAGGCAAAGGACGCCGAAAAACTTAACGACGAAAATGAAAAATATATAAAATTTCAAAACGAAAAGATTCGGAAACAGTTGGAGGACGCGGCCAACGAAATGACGGTCCGCACAGATGAAACCACACTCGACTCTCTCCAAACAGTGGACCATCTGCTGGTCTGCGCCCGAATTCCCAACCGGGCTATGCTTCAGTTCGAAGCACATGAAGGAGAAGTCAATGCAATCAAATGGAGTCCAAATGGAGAAGTAGTGGCCACCGGTGGTGCCGACCGCAAAATTAAATTGTGGTCAATCACTGAGACCTCTAGCGTTGCACTTCTTAAAGGAACACTAACTGGGAGTAACGCAGCGGTCACTTCCATTGATTTGGATCAGGACCTGTTGTTGGCCTCTTCTAATGACTTCGCGTCTCGGGTTTGGACTTTGAGTGATATGAAACTGAGGCGAACTCTGACCGGACATTCAAACAAAGTATTAGCCGTTAAGTTCTTAGGCGTTTCCAATAAGGTTGTGTCCGGCAGTCACGACCGTACACTCAAAATATGGGATCTCAATCGACACGCCTGTATCCGGACATTGTTTGCCGGCTCCTCCTGTAATGATTTGGTGACCATTCAGTCGAAGGAGTCGGTAGTGGCGAGCGCTCACTTCGACAAAAGAATCCGTTTTTGGGATACGAGGTCTGACTCGAGCGCTAATGAGATCCTTCTCAACGGAAAGGTCACCTCTTTGGACGTCTCTCCTGATGGCAATTGTCTGTTGAGTTGTGTTCGCGACGATTCTCTCAAGTGTTTAGATTTGAGGCAGAATCAGGTGATCCGAACTTTTTGTGCCGAAGGCTTCAAAGTTGGCTGTGATTGGACCCGTTGTAAGTTCAGTCCCGACAACCAATACATTATCGCCGGAAGTAATGATTCGTCGGTCTTCATATGGAATGCCTCCAATGGAAAGCTGGAACAGACTTTGAAAGATCAGCACAATTCCACTGTAATCGCCTGTTGTTGGAGTCCTAACGGAGCTCTGGTCATGAGTACAGATCGCAATAAAAAAGCTGTCGTCTGGTCTGAGTTCTAGTCGTTGTGATAAACATCTTCTGCTGTGTTTGACTCGATTCCACTCTTTTTGACTCTTTTATCCATAAATTTAAGGTTTTATTGTTTTGTTAAGTGTTGTGAAGATTTGATCACTAATTGAAAATTCTATTAAAGTCTCAAATTTTTATTCTCAATGCCTTTAATTCAAATTAATATCGGATTTCCTGAAAACCAATTTTCAGTCAATTCTTGGAAAACCACAACTGATTTTGATTTTAACATTTAATTGAATTAAAGTTATTTTAAACCCTTTTGTTTAGTAGGCATTCGCAGTGAGGAGAAGAATGTTTTGGACCAACTGCTGGACACTCCCGAAGACGATGACTTAGACGTCGAGTTTAGTAGTCCTCAAAAGAAACTCAAAAGTAAGACATCTGTCAACCAATTGGTAGCCAATTGTCTCCAATTTATGCTATTATTGGTCAACAATTTTTGTTTATTTAAACTTAAACCCATTCCAAACAGAATTAACTAATTTTTGATAATTCAGATAAAAGAACGTCGAGTGTTGTTAGAGCCGTCACTACCAAAGAGTGCCCTAAACTCAACTCTTCTGTTACTCTCAGACAAGAGGTTTGAATTAAACCAACGTTTGTTTTGACACTAATTTTTTTTTAATTAGAACTCAAATTTGAAACCAAATATCGGTTTGAATCCAAAAATTGATTCGAAAAGAATTCAAAATTCTGTCACTAAAAGGGAGGCGTCAAAGGAGACCTCAAACCAAAGTCAGAAATTCTTTTTGTAATTTGAAAAAACCTGAAATAATTTCATTTTTAGTCTCTAAAAAACATTTAAAATCTGTGGCCAATGACTCGAACAGAGGAGAGTCAGAGAAGAAGAGTCCCAATAAGGCTCCGGTGAATAGAAATAGTATTTTATATATTATATGTATTTAATTATTATTTATTTTTAATTTAAAGTCAATGAAAACGAATTCGAAATCTGTTTCCGAACAAAAGAAACCGTTGAAGAGAAGTAATTCAGTGACTTCTGGAGACGATTACAGTTCGCATGACGATAGCTGTTCCTGTGAAGATCACAGCAGCATTGTGTCCGGGTCTGCCTCCAATCGGTCGTCGCAATCCTCGCGATCACCCAGTCGTAAGTCTTTTTGTTAACCCATTGTTTTAGACTCTTGTCATTCAATTTGTTTGAAATGGTTTTATACCATTTTAGCGAAACCTAAACCAGGACTTCATCGAAATCCTCGACATCCCAGTCCTCTGAGTAGAGAATCAAAGAAAAGGATGAGAACTGAAACCGAAGACAAAAGTTAGTTAAATATTATCTTAAATTTTCTGAAATTTCAGAATTGACTTATCGTTGAATTAATTACAGAGAAGTCAAAGCGTCGTCGTTCCAGTTCTGACCGAAGGGACTACACCTCTCTTTTGCGTTACTTTTTCAAAGACAGCTGTTTTTTCGTTATGAAAAGCAATAATCACGAAAATGTTGTCTTATCCAAAGCAAAGGGTGTTTGGTCGACACCCCCTCAAAACGAGACAAAACTGAACCGAGCCTTCAAAGAGTTCCGAAATGTAATTCTGATCTTTTCTGTGAAAGAGAGCGGAAAGTTCCAAGGTCATTTTACACCAAAACAAACACAAATATTCTAAAATTTTTATCTAAAGGTTTTGCGAGACTGGCCTCAGAATCGCGTCACGACTCCCAACCAATTCAGTGGGTATTACCTCAAGGCCTGAGCGCTCGAGCACTCGGAGGAGTCTTCTATTTGGATTGGATTTGTAGACGAGAATTGTCTTTCACTAAAACTTTACATCTATTCAACCCTTTTAACGAAGGAAAACCTGTGAAAATAGCCCGCGATGGTCAAGAAATTGATCCTCGAGTGGGCGAAGAGTTGTGTCGTTTGTTTCCATCCGACGAAACGGTGGATTTGATACCAATGCTGAAGCGGATGAAGAAACAAACGGCTCACAGACCAAAAAGCCATCGAATTCGCGGACCATTTGTTGATTTCAGTGAAAGAAAGAAACAGAATATGAATCAAAGGCTTGATTTTCGTCACAGAGATGTCAGAGTTAATCCGATGCCAACCCATCCGTTCCCCAAACCACAAATGACTCTCCAGTATTGAACTCTTATTTTATTATTGTTTCAATATTTTTAATTTCTTCTCATTTATAGACGAAAGCGTTTGGGACCGGCTATGCCTCCCAATAGACCGATGCCTCGCAGAGACATTAGAGATGGTATTTAAAACTCAATTATTTAAAGCCTTTTTAAATATTCCATCTCTTGAAGTGCGTAATGAACGGCCGGTTCAGCGACCCATTCCTCGGAGAGATTTCGTTATGAATGGAAATATGGGTAACTTTGGTCGCCCCAACCCTCCTATGGTTCACAATTACAGTCCTGTGAGTCAATCCTTTGATATCGCTTTTAAACAAATTTAAACAATCGATTAATTGATATCTATTTCAGCGGCCATTCGTTGACAATTCATTTCAAAGACTAGAAATGGCGCCAAAACCCAGACCTTTGGATAAGAGAATTGTATTCGAGATAATTATTTTTTGGAAATTAATCTTTTATTTTGATTGACAGTACGATCGAAATGTGGATGAGTTTATTCGTCGCACTTACAGACCTCTGAGGGATCGCCGCTATCGAGAGGTTCGTTATTGATATCGAAGACTTGGATCTCAGCATATCATCGATTGACGAGTCGTTTGTCTACTCATCCGTTCATTATTTGGTTGACATTCAATTGAATCCGTTTTTGATCACAAATCGAAGAAAACTTCTGTTCGTTTAGTTTTCTTTTCTATTGATTTCGTTTTAATAAATATATCGATATTTAAAACAAATTCGATTTAATTGTAAAATATTTAAAAATGAAATAAAATTCGATATTATATTAAGCTTTGGATAAACAGTTATTTCAGGTAAACATATCTCCAGAAAAGTAAATATATATTAATATAGTTTTCTATATAATCGATAGTATATTAAATATATTATCAAAAACTCCAAATAATCGGTGCTTTTAATGTGTTTTTACGACAAACGCAATGAAAATGTAAATAAAAAAATCTAAGAAATTATGAAAAAACACTTAATTTCTGTTAAAAACTGAAATATGTATTAAAATTAATGTATATTTGTATATATATTAATAAGAATCGGGAATAAATGAAAGGGCCGTCACCTGAAACACGAGAAAAGAAAGTATTGAAGTGAGCGAAGGCACAAAACTGTTGCAAAATATTCAGTTATTCTCATTCACCGGGAAATTAGTGGAAAAGTTTTGATTCGAATTGAATTCAGTGTTATTTACGTAAAAACTATTTGAGAAAAAACATTAAAAATGTCAAAATAGACGAATTGTTGCGCTATTTTAGGCTCATCTCTAACAGCAATCGATAACTAATGACTAAAATTGAAAAATTGATAAATTGGTGCAAAATTATAATTATTGTTAATTAAAAGACTAGTAATCATTGTATATGTTTTGGGATTAAATACGTGACAAACGATACATAGATTTCATTACTAATAAACTTTAAAACTTTGTGTCGAAGGGTATACCAAATAAGACTAAACAAACTCTTTTTGCTTTATCACAATTAAGCGGTGATTACACCTAATTCTCACTTTCAGTCTTATTCGGTACAACCTCTCGATTAACGGCTAATAGTCTCAGACATAATATATTCCGATGGAAACCAAAAATATATAAAATTCCTTCTGTTTGTTGAACGACACGTATTTGTCCACAAAATATTTGAATAAACGTTTTGGTCAGTTATTAATCAATTCAGTCAACAAAAGTCCGAAATGATTGATATGCGTCCCAACCCTCCCATCGATCAGTTGGTATAGACTTCAACTCTCAATTGATTCAATACTTCCGACGGCATGTCATAAAAGACAGAACCGATTGGAAATGATTTACGAATCAGAACCAAATCGTGTAAATTCAAGTTTGAGTCAAACTCTTGTGGATGAGCCCAAACTGTAAGAGTGCTGTTCGGAACCTAACGTAAGATAAACAAAATCAGAACTCAATTGAATAAATCGATTGAAATAAATAAATACCTGAAACAGAAGTCTTTGGAGTTCGCAAATCGAATACTTCAGAAGTGTTGCGTTCACCGCAAAAGTCAGGGGTTGGCTCAGGTTATACTCCTTGACCAGTGACGCCATGTGGTCAACCATATCACGAGTGTAACCGCTCTTAACTGTCGGATCCACTTCTGTCGTCCATCCGATAGAAATGATAGCCTTAGGGAATCGAGTTCTGCACAGCATTAGGAAAGTCCAGGCATCGACCGGTGCTGTTGACGGCTTGTTTGGACCTGATTTCGGTTTCAATTCTATTAATTGAAAACATAAAATAAAAATAGGGGTAAAAACCTGGTAATATGTCGGCGTTCAAAACGATGGGCCCTTTTATGTAATCTGAGTGACGGGCCAACACACGGAATGCCGGCTCCACCACTCGCGTCGATTTGAAGTCCAGTTTAATACCTTTGCCAGAGTTGGAGCGGACTATTTCAATGAGCCAATCCTCAAGAGTAATGTCACTGATGTTGATGGGCGGGTGCGCCATAATAGGCACCGGGTATCTCGTTGTTTCAGCTAAACTCACGTCCGCCTCAATCATGAGTTCCTCTCCTGTGAAAAGACATTTAAGTGAATCTTTGGCTAAAAACCACAAAAATCTAAAAAAGGAGTAAAGTGTTTGATGTCTTCACTCATACCTCTGAGAGCAGCGTTGACTTTGGAGCGACTGTTGGCCGCGTGGGCCCAATTCAGCCGAAGTCCATCGCCGTTGACCGGAAAATAGTCCAATAAATTGGACGCCGGGACTGTGGGTCGACTATGAAAGCCAGTGTTAGTCTGATGTGTCGGCGCTGACGGGAACAGAGTTCGGCCGATACAGGACTGGCTGATAGTCGCTGAGCACTGGAAGCCAATCATTCAATATATGAGTTACGAACAGATGATAGAAAAATAGGACAGTATTTCAGTATTGGTATGAAGTGTTGTATGAGAGTCTCTGCAAGTGGTGGCTGTGCTGTGATGTCTGTGCCGACAACAAGTTCACTGTCTTCTGTGTTAATCTCCCCCACAATATATAAACTGAAGGCAAACAAAAAGTCCTAATTTCGGAGTTATTTTATTCTATACCTGTTTTACAGGTTTTTTATTAAAAGACAAAATAGAAATCAAACGAAACAGAGTTTAATAATTCTGTGCACTTCTCGTTAGGACTGCAGTCAATTGAGAGCCGTCCCAACCGTCAGTTCATTACCACAGCTCTCAATGAAGGTTAGAATCAGTTCGGGCTTTCGCTCACCTCTGGACAGCTCTCCAGAGAGACCTCAAACTGATCTTAAAAATAGTATATCTTATAAATAGAAGTTCTCTTTCGATAACAAAAAACAGAATTAAATATTCGGAATAGAAAAGCAAAATAAGGCAAACATATGACTATTTTTAGTCTACTTTTCTCTTAAATTCACTTTTGATTGAAAACAAAAAACATTTGGATATAAGTCAACAGAAATCCTGTTCTCGAAGTCATTGATTCGGAAAAGGATTGGAAATCACTTTCCAAACAATTGAATCAAAAACTGTTTCAAACGCTTTAAATGTGAATTAATTGAAACTTAGGAACAGATTGGGTGACAGAGGACAGACATAATGAAAGAAATAGACTTACCTGACTATATTTCATTGACTAATTCGGTATATCATTCGAGAGACTAATGGCTTATAATTAAATGTTTTGAAACGTTGAGCCGATTAATGGAGAGAAGCATTTGAAGAGACTCTCACTGAAGACAAACTCAATGTTAAGGTTTTGGTCTTCGCTTTCAGTGGAAATTAATTGATTTTTACCACAACTTCAGTGCAAATATAATCCAAATGATTTATGAATGACTAGAATCTCTCAATTCTTTTGTTAATTAAAATATTCAAACGTTTTGTCGATATTAAGGGAGAATTCGTCCACTTTTTCAATGTTGAGTTTCAATCATTCAAAGGGTAGTCGATTGAAATGAATGGTGAAGTCGAGGTCAATGACCTCTATGTTTAGCAATAGTATTAATGCTTAGAGTGGATCACAAACTGTATAAACAGCGCAAACGAAGCAGTTTTGCTGAACGCGGAAGAGAAACGCTGTTCTGATCCCCTGCCGTCCCCTTCAGGAAACGCCTTCTAAGCCTTACTGACTGACATCAACATTGAATGCACTGAAAACTGACTGTCGGTTCGCACCGTTTGTACCGCTTTTACAGACCTTACATAACAGAACATAAACTAAACGACAATTTTATTTATAAATACAAAACTCAGTTATATTAATGAAAAGTGAAATACAGACGAATCCTTCTAATCATATTAAAAGCAGTTTATATCAGAGGAAACCATCGATTTATGGCTCCCTTTTCGGCCAATGCTATCACCCATTGTGTAAACTATTGTTTGCTTTCTGTTATCAAATCAAATAAAATATATTTGGAATTAAGAGTTATCTCAGTTATCAAAACGGGTTGAGTAACAGATTCTGAGTCTCTCTCAAAATAAGTCCAACACTTTGAGGAACTGGTTATAAGTGAAGCCAAGCACTCACTTAATTGCCTGTTCCATAACATCTAGTAATGACACTTAACTTTTTTTCATGAAATGGAAAGTTATTCTGGTCTGAGCTCCAGGCAGTCACCATATTCCTGGTTATACACTGAACTATAATTGAGTCCAATTGTCTTTCAAACAGAATTCAATTCCTATTCAATAATTATTGGATTTGTGAGAAATCCTTTGGCTATCAATTGAAGACCGAATACAGATATTGAGTCTCAAGTTTAAACATTATTTCAGATATTGTTTTCGTTTCAAAATTATTATTATTATTATTATTGGAAATAAATTGAGGAAATAAAAGCATTATATGATCCGATTGTAGACCAAATGATTGCTATAACTTTCATTGGTAACAATCTTGACCTCGAGAGTGAAGATCTCTGATATTTGTATCTTATCATTGGTTTTATTGAAGTTAACAAAACTCTCATAGATTTTGAGTGTTTTACTCTTTGAATGATCCAATTTTTCATATAAACACATATTTATTGCTTTCACTAAAAATAATACTCTAATAGTCATCGATTCTATTTCTGCTCATATCTAACAAGTTATGCAATAATTATAAACACTAATAGAGTCACTCAGACCTAATTGTCAGTTCCAAACTCCAAATCATATCAAAAATATCTCATGTTTTCAAAAACAAATTCATTAAAAGTAGACAACGAGTCAAATGTTCCAATTGATATCCAGAGGGGTATTCATAAGGGATATACTGTTATACAATAATCGAGACGAAACATAAAATCTTTCCTAAGCTTTAATATTTGAATCCTTACTGAAATGACAATCAATTCCATGAAATAACAAATATTTCAGTTTTGCTTAATTTAAATCAAATTAAAGACAGATTTATAACAAAAGACTTATTTTGAATTCATTGACAAAAGTGTTATTCAATTAAATAAATTTTAAATTCATTTACAGCGAGATATCGAATGAATTCTCAAAATTAATTTTATTCACAGATATTTGTTCCTGGAAATAATTTAATAGTGACTATTACTTTTGATTTGCCTGATATCGGTGACCTAAAGGGGCTGAAGTCTGATATTTTTCATTTTTCAAATTCAACTCAATCTGTGAAAACTCTCTACCGTTTGTAAAGCATTGTTCGTAGCTAAAAGTCACCATGGTTTGTTTTATTTTAAATATTCTTTGATTATTATTATGAAATATTTAGAAAAAATTCAGTTCTTAAGATGTCATTTAGAGGGCTTTAAGATAAGTGATTGTCAGAGCAGTTTAGAATTGAAGATAAATAGGAACCAGGTGACTCAATTGCTGCTATTACTTGTAATTCAATGGAAAAACATTAAATATTTGGTAAAAGTTTAAGTAAACTCCAATTCATTTATAAATCTTATAAAACGATTTCTATAAACGAGTGAAACTAAAATATATATAACAGTGTTTGTAAAGCCCGGAGCGGTATTTAGACTCTTCAGGTACAATAACCTTTGAATGAGAGAGAGTTTAATAAACTTGAAGTGAAGCCCAGTTTCGAGTTTGAGCGGAGGTTCACAACGGCTTCAATGGTTTCAATGCTATTTTCACTCTCTTGTCCTCAATTCCAGGTTTTCAAGCATTCACTCAATTTTCATATTCTATTGTTTGAAAAATTTGATCACAATTTGGAGCAGAGGTTATTTCATTTTACCTATCACAATATTTCCTAAATGTGGCTAACTTCGTGGATGACCAAGATATCAAACTTTAATCATAGAGTAACAGTTACTGTTGAACTATACTGTATAAGTTATTTTACGTTTCTTATCCACTTAAGCCTTGCTAAATTTCACTTTACCTAGATTATTTGTGTGATTCAATAAATAAACTTAACTTGTTAATTTTTAAAATTATGACCCAATTTATTCCATTTTTCATTTAATTAAGAAATGAATTTCAAAGGAATCTTCAAACACTTCAAGAGATAGACTTATGTCTAACCGGAAGTATATAATCACTGAAAAAGTCTTAAACTTTATTTACTTAGTTTTCATCAAAATTGAGGAAAGTTATGAAAGTTATGAAAAACTTCTGTCAATTTATAAATCTGAGAATTAAGGGCTTATCACGAGTGAAGGATGTGCTTGCTCAAACATTAAATTACACTTTTCTAAACCTGAACAATTATTAATTATTGACAATTTATGATTCGAAATATTTTACAATTGTTTACTCAACAATTCCACTCAACAAGAAGGGGAACCCCCCTATGATTTGGTAAAAAATGTATTTTCTGTTCCTAACTCTTTGGGAGCTGAAAGTTTTCTGAAACATTACGTCAATTGGCAAACACGGGGTCAGTCGAGAATCCATGATGGTCAAATAGCTCTCCTGACATCTGAGACAATTTTTAGTTGAGTGAGCCCTCAATTATGCAAAATTATTATTATTTTTAGTTATTTATTATTCATAATAATTATTAGGAATGAAAATTTCAGCGAAACTTTCAGTGAAATTTCGATTTCCTCTTTGATGTTCAAAAAACAATCAGCAAATATACTATTTATAAATCATCTATTATTGAAGGATTTTATTATTTTTTTCTCAAATCTGATCGATAATAAATTAAATCAATTAATTGAGTGAAGTTTACTGGAATTTCATTTCATTAGAGACGAAGAAAATATGCATGTTGAAAGTATGCATTTTATTCACTTTTATTCACTATGTATTTACTATGTGAATGATTCATTTATGAATGAACTTGTGCTTGATACGAAAAAGAATAATAATATAAAATGAATATAATGTTAACTCTTCATAGACTGAGGTGACAAGAATGCACTTGAAGCGGATTCTTAGCAAGTTATATTTTCGTCGTTTCAAATGATAATAAGCTATAATTTTGAATAATATTTTAGTAAAGTTGATTATTTTTCACTACATTTACAGCAGATATGCCCAAGCTCTTTGGCTCAGGGGGGGGGGATGCCTTAAGCTTTTTTCAAAAAAGAATTTCAGGGGGTATAGGTTGGATGAATTTTGCACCTAAAAATCCAATTATTCGCCTCCGGCGACCATTTTGTCCACAAAGTTTCAGAGGGGGGCTATTTTCAAAAATTTCGGCCTCAGGGGGTGTTCCGGGCTATACCCCCCGCTTGGGTAAGCCTGATTTACAGTATGTAAAATGTAGTTTATAGTTTTGGTGACTAATCCACCACCCACCATTAAATGTACAATCTTTATAATCAGATAAAGCTTATGTAGAAAACTTACAAGATTGTTTAAATGAATTATATTGAGTGAATCAGTATTGAGTCGATTCTTGTGCACTTTTTAATTCTTAACTCAATTTAAACTATAAAAACTGAATATCAAAGAAATTATCAAGATCCTTTGGGTCAGGCATCATAGAAGGGGGTTTAGCCACCGGGGAAACCCCTCTGTGGCCCAAAATTTATGAAATACTTCCCCTGAAAACCAGAAAAATCGAAGTTTAGGTGCAATTTTATACCCTCTATTATACCCTCTATTATACCCTCTATTATATCATAAATTACCCCCTTTTTGGTGAGAAAAAGCTTTGAGGTGACTCATCCGAAATCCCCCGGAGATGGAGGACTTTGTTTTAGATCTTTTAAAGTCAAAAGTTTAGACCATTAACTCTATAATAATAATTACATTGTATTCCCGTAATTAGAAAATTCGGTCCCACTTTTCAATTGTGGCTCAAATATTTAGGGGACGTCTTTCGAAGAGACTCTATCGCTATTTTTTAGAAAATACCCTGTTTAGTTTATTTTATAAAATATACTCCTCAGCCATCCGTCATCTGTAGGCCAAAGCCTTCAGTGGATTAAAGGGGAATCATTTCGAAGGAATACATTTAACACGAATCCTTAGAATTGTGGAATGAGTTGATGCGCATGGTAAACTTTATATATGCGCAGTTTATGTCTCGGAGGAAGCTGTCGGGGCAGCAACAATATCGAAGTAGGGTACCTGCGCAATTCTTAATCTCAAGAATGAAAATGAGTTAAACAGTGAACGTAGAATGAAAAACAAGAATGGTCAAATAGCTATTTGTTGAATATTTCCAATATCTGAGAGAGTCCTGGGATAACCGCCGATGTATTGATTTTACTGATAATGAGACATCCGGTCAACAAATGGATTACATCCGACAGTTTGATATTCGTTTGGAGAAAGAGATGTATTACGCGGGAGAGACCCTCTCCGGTCACGTTATCCTCGACACAACTGAAAATTTCAAACTCAAAGGTATTCGCAAACAAATTCATTTAAATTTCAATCAATTCTTTATCTTCAAAATAAATCAAAACAAATATTCTTTGGTTATGATTCTGAGAATTCTAATAAATATGAAAATTGATTTGAAAACAAGTATCTTGAACAATTCTATCGAAAGGTACCCAAAAGATGTTTCAAAAATGTGTAAATTATACTTGTTGGGTTTTGATCAATGAGTTAACCCCTGGATAGAGGAAGATCTCTGATTTCTTTGACTTCTCTGATTTCCAACTATATATGATTTGTCGAAAAGTCTTAATTCAGTGTTAATCACATATTAATGAGAAATAGCTTCGAATGTGAGGAAAGGTATGCATTCATTGAATATCGATTGAATTTCGAATAACTAATTCATGAATTTGAAAAATAATTCTTCAAAACAAAGGCAATAGAAACGATTTGAAACAAAATTAACACAATTCCCGAAATATACGAAATTCAAATAACCAAGCTAGATTAATTCACTTTTAATTCGTGTCACAATAATATATATATATATTTAAAACCAATTATTTGGCAAAAATGATTTGAAATATTTTGTGAAATTGTTATTTTATTCAAAACATTTGACAGAAGATGATTAAGATTAAGATCATTCATCTTTCTAAGCGAGAAAATAAGCAAAGACTTCACAGTAACTTCGTTGCTTTAAATTAAGAGAATAAATATTTTTCTGACAATTGATGGCTTAAATCAATTGTATTAAAAGTTCAAAACTAATTCAATATTTATTTTATTGTTTCGATCGGAATGAGGAACGGATGAGATGTAAGACAGATCTCTATGGAAACCATATGTCTTCTCTTTTGTTCAAATAAATTGAAGTCTTTATTAGCTTTATTACAGACCAACAGAAAATAGATTACAATACAGAATACAGTCCTTTAGATTTGCATTCATTTGACGGGAAATAAGATTTGGTTTGAAATAAAACAAACAATAATTCAATGTTTTGTATTCAACAGCTATTCGAGTGATACTGAGAGGCAAAGCACACGCAGAGTGGAAAGTCGTGGTCAGTGGTGAGCGCAGGACAGTCAAAGATGATCAGATTTTCGTTGATGAACGCACAACCATTTGGGGAAAGGGTAATATTTCTAAAACAGACCCAGAGAGAGATTCTTTATACGATCCCTCTCTTCCGGTCCCAATTTGTTTGTTTGATATGTGATATTGAGCTTCATATACATGTATAATGTTATACAACTTCCGAACATTGATTACATTTGTATTGATTCTCTAATATAAGTGGACTCACCAACTATCCAGGTTTCCCCAAGTAGTCATACTCGACATGTATGTGTCCAGTTTAATCAGAGATACAAGAGGTCCGACCTTCTAGGGGGGGGGGGGGGCGTAGGGGAGGCCAAACTCTAGAGGAGACCAATTTGGACAACCAGGCCTAGCTTAAAAGTTGGTCATCCCTAACATTCCTAATATAAGTCTTAATGTATTTATAAATATTTTACTCAAATTTAATTCGAGTTCTCTCTCGTATACAAAAGTCGTTAAATCAATATTATAATAATCGATAGAAATTTCGGTTATATTAATGATGATACCAGTGAGTCGGAGGGGGTTATACCAGGTTCAAATCCATCCAATTCATGTAGTGATGGATGCTTGTTTCTAGAACAGTTAAATTTAGGGAGAATGTGAATTGATGTGAATTGATGTGACTAACAATTTGATTGGTTTTCAACATTGTTAATAACTTTGATTTGATTGCAGACAAGTCAGAGGGCAATATGTCGATCCTTCCTCGGGGTCATCACGCCTTTCCCTTCAAATTCCATTTACCGGAAAGTTGTCTGCCGTGCAGTTTCGAGGCCAAGCCCTGCACTGTTCGATATTACGTTAAGGTTACGATTGACATACCCTACGCATCACCGCCTCAGGGAATGAAATATTTCACTATAATTGGTCCGCATATCGATTGTATGGACGAACAATACCTCGTGAGTGAAATCAATTTCCCGAATCACTTAATCTTTGATCAAATTATGGAAAGCAAAGCGTTTTTTGGTGTTAGAAATGCTGACAATAGAGATACCTCTCAAATATATAAGGGATTCGAATAATGGTTAGAATGAGATAAACTGCAAAATCAAATCACTGTAGAGGTTAACTGTAGTGGAATGTCCTCTTTCACTGTCACCCAAAATCAAGAGGGATTCTATGATTCTGTGATTCTATGAGAACTACTCTTATAAAACAGTAATAGGTTTCAAATATTTATCCTTCAGAAGCCAATGATGGCTTCAGACAAGAGATCCGTTTGTTGTTTGTGTTGTCGACGTGGAGTCGTTGGTCTGAAAATATTAATTGAAAGGACAGCCTATTGTTGTGGTGAAAGCATTCGCTTCAAAGCTGATATCGATAATCAAAGTGAAGAAAATGTTAGACTAAGACTCAAATTAGTTCAGGTATTCCTTTTATGCGACAAAATTGTTGTTAAAAATATTTATTTGACAGTACGTCGAGTTCTTCATAGAACGCGGAGTATTAGGTCTGAGCAAAGAAGTCAATCACACAGTCCTTGAATATAGAGGAGAACCAATAATCCCATCCCAGAAATCGCGATTTGATAGTTCAAATAGTCTGGTGGTTCCCGTAATGCCCCCAACTTTGGTCGGAATTTGTCGCTTACTTCAGATTTATTACGTTCTAAAGGTATGTCTTTTATGTCATATATTACGGTCAGTGCTGTTAACTCATGAGTTCTGATAAATGGTTGTTCGCTCTTATCTTCTCTTTGAAACATAAGAACATAATTGGATATAAATTTGGCGTAAATAAGAGCATCTGATTATCATTTTAGGGACAATCGTTCAAAAGATTATTCAGCCATAAAAAGCTATCTTCACTTCTGACAAATCACACGATAAATGCCATCGTTTTGGGAACAATAAATTGATTGATCTTTCCTTCAATTTATTCGAAAATTACTGAAAATGTCTTAATTTAAAAATTGCTCAATTCTTATCTTGGTCAGAATAATAATGTTCAATGAAATTGACAATAGACCAGAGGTCATCAAGGGAGGCGGATAGGGGGTATAGCCTTACCCCTTCCCCTGTAAGCGAAAAATTATGGAAATACCCCCTAGACCCCCCCAGGCAAATTTTTATGGTAATTTTCGGTAATTTGGCCGAAAAACTGGATTTATACTGAATTTAGGATAATTTAAACCGAATTAGACAGAAAATAACCGGATTTAGCGCGAAAATGGCCATTTCTAGCCGAAAACGGCTATTTTTCACTGGGGAAAAATCCACCCCCTACCCTCTCACCCCTAGGATTTTGGCCAAAATTTTCCCATATCCACCCCCTCCCCCTATCCCCAGCTGATGACCTCTGCAATAGACTTAAGAGTCTTAAGTAAGACTATACTATACTAATAGTGGTAAACAATAATAACAAAAATAATAATCACTTCATTTTCTTTGTTTTGATTTATAAAGGTTTGGGTAGAATTGGAAAAATCTGGCGATGATTTACACATGAACTTTCCACTAACTATAGCCACCTGTCCCTTTAGAATCCCAAATTCAAACCAACAGCCAATCATCGAATATGGTAAGCATTTCACCATTTTTTTAATATCTCATTATTGCTGACAAACGAAACACATTCGCAGAGAATTAACAAATCATTTCAAGAAAAGACTATCCGGTCATACAAAAGATTGTTGAGTCAAACAATATTAGATAAAAGCAGAGGTCATCAACGGCAGGGTATAATCCATATCTCCCACTGTCAGGGAAAAATTTGGAAAACCACCCTGTCGGTGAGGAGCTTGATGACCTATGGACCTAAAAGCAATATTCTTTTGATTGATGACCAGGGATAGTAATCATATTTCGGATTTTTATTTATTTGAAGGACAGAAATGTTTAGTTTGGATCATAAAAAGAAACCGCTTTCACTATACATCTCTCAGTTGACAACTTTTCAGAGATCTCCACAAACTTTAATTAGTTTTTTAAGAAAACTTTTTTCCAAGAACACTTTTTCAATAGACTTATAGTTTATCTTTGGGATGAGTTAAAATAATTAGGGAATGACTAACAAAAGTGACAAAACATATGACTTATGTTTATTTAAATCTATTCATAGATATGTTGTTTAAATAAACCAAAGTTTGACATTCGCTGTAAAGTATATGTCTTTTGATGATCTGAGATGAGCCTCATTTAAAAGCCAAATCTGTTTATTACTGCCATATGTACTAGTTCAATTCCTATTGCATAATGCTATATAATATATAGAGTCTAGGATATAGCAGCTCTCTCTCTCTCTCTCTCTCTCTCTCTCTCTCTCTGTCTCTCTCTCTCTCTCTC